>JAKOPK010000066.1:0-101586 GCA_024195185.1 Coniferiporia weirii
AAAAAAAAAAAAAAAAAAAATGCATTACATAAGCAACCTTTACCAAAAACGGAGCTGACAAAATTCGGATTGGGTAATAAGCCTACAGATTCTACCCGAGGTGAGTACCAAGTCCTCATTCAAACATCTTGCTTAAGTCCACAGTCCTACCAGCGACCGTCGTCCGTCAGTCTTTGGTCCATTAATTCCTGAAAAATGGCCGAGGTTGAAAATGCTGTTGATCCCGTCAAGGTTGATGATGACTTGGACGCCAAATCTGACATCGAGGAGCACGAGCTAGTTGACGCGGAGAAAGCAGGCGACGCTGGTCCCGCAGGAGACGTTGACATGGACGAAACAGACGAAGAGAAGAAGAACAGGGCATGCAGGCAAAGTAAGTTCCTCAGCGCTGTCTGTGCCGCGAGTATGGAATTGGAGGTCTGACGAACTCCAGTTGAATTCTACTTCTCCGACTCAAACTTGCCTTATGACAAGTGAGTGACTTGGTTACACGCATACCGTAAAAAAATTGATCGTCCTTTAAAACTACAGGTTCATGTGGACAATGCATACCGGTAACCCAGAGCACTGGGCGCCAATTAAAACTGTCGCATCTTTCAAGCGCATGCGCGAATTTTTACCCCTCGGGGACCGGTGGTTGCTCGATTCGCTTAAGGGAAGTGAAGAAGTCGAGGTTGACGAGACGGGAACAAAAGTTCGGCGGCGTACTGAGGTGAAGGAGCCGAAGGGGCAATTCGAGAGGAGCATATACGCTGTGAGCTTCTTGTTTGTTGGTGTGCCAAAGATAGCGTGCTCATGGCACCGACCAGAAAGGATTCGGGAGTGAAGAGCCAGGCCTGCAATTGAAGCTTGAGAAGTTTTTCAACGCATATGGCCGAGTCAACGCCGTCCGAATGCGACGCAATAACGAAACGAAGGAATTCAAGGTTAGTTCACAGCTCAGCTTCACCGAAGAGGTTCAAACATTTTTGAGCAGGGTTCCGTCTTCGTGGAGTTTTCCGATATGTCCACCGTTGAACGCTTCCTCAGTGCCGAGCCGAAGCCGACATGGAACGGCGAAGAGCTCAAAATCATGTCCAAGTATGCTATTATAACTGCCCGCCCCAATGACACATACTTACCCCGTCAACCCTACCAGAGATGACTACTGTGAGATGAAAGTCAAAGAAAAGGGACTCTCTGGGAAGGCAGCGTCCTACAGAAAGGATAGGGAGAGCGGGAGCGGATTGCGCAAGGGATTCAATGCATTCAGGGATCTAGACAAGAAGGGGAAGACTGGGAAGAAGGGCAAAGAGGAGGCCGCGAAGCCTGAGATGTTCCTTGACTTCATGGGCAAGAAGCTCAAGGTGAGCGAAGAGGATGGCGGGCGCATCGACGAAGCAGAAGTCCCATATGTGAAGGGCACTGCCCTTAAGCTGACCGGCCTTAATGGCACGTTACTGTATGACGACGTAAAGGTGTGTTCAGTGTTGATATAACCTTTTCCACCATTCTATGTGAGATCACTGACTGAGACTTTTGTACTATAGAACCCATTGAAGGAGCGGTTCGAGAACATGCCCTTCATCAAGTACGAGAGAGGAGCCGACTCGGGTCTTGTTGGGTTCAGCAAGGCGCTGTCTGAAGAAGACATCGCGTTCGTGAAGGAGAAAGTCAAGTCGCTCAACGGAAAGGATGTCGCTTGGGAGGCTGCAGAAGGTATGCCTCTTTTTTGCCTTCTGTCGCGCATAGGATAGTGTACTGATGTCGGATATGGCAGAGAGCGAAGAGAAAGCTTTCCTTGTTGAGCGTGCGCAGAACGCGGCACGCAAGGTGATTGTCGCGTCACAACGCTCCAACAAGGGCGGCCGTGGTGGACGAGGCGGGGGACGTGGCGGGGGGCGTGGCGGCTCCCGAGGACGGGGCGGAGGACGTGGTGGCGGACGGAAAGGAGATCGCTCCGATAACAGAGACAAACCGAAGTCGTCCAAGGAGGGTGCAGATGCGGCGGAGACAAACGACAAAGAGGGGGAGCAGGCAGGCGAGAAGCGCAAACGCGGCATTGAACCTGATGGTGGACCAAACGTTGGAGTCCGCGGCGCGGCGGTGCCAGTCATTCAATCAGTCAAGAAGGTGAAGACTGACGACGCGCCTGCCGCCGCTTCATAGACGATGGTCGCGGGAAACACCCGTGCAGGCCTTGGCTCCAGTTCTCCTCCTGAGAAAAGCCTCGTCCCTCGTCGCCACTAAAAATGTCTTACACGAAACGACAAATGTACAGTTATACGATAACGTCTATGGTGGGGCTGCTTTCTTCCTTATTTATCTACCATGTTGTAGTCAGAACCCTTGTTTGTAGCGCATGGCTCGACAATTTAGATTGCGAACAGGAAGTAATCCTTTTTATACACCCGCACCACGCGCAGCCTAAGTCACTGTCTGCTGGTCTAAGTTGTAAAGCGGAAGGTGACACTTCTGTTTCCTTTCCGCTCCGCATCCAGTTCCTCCAGCTCGCGCTCTGCATCTGACAGTTCCGCGAGCCGTTTTGCGTTCCTCGCGTTGCGATACTTGTAGTATGACTTCTGCGCTATCCACAAGAGCACTGCTGTGCCCGCGAATACAATGTTTACGATGTTACCACGTTTGAAGTCTAAGAAACAAATGAGGTAAGTATAAGAAGATGTTTATCTGACAAATCCAGGAATGGTATAGTACGTACATGGGCTATCGTCTGCACGATAAATCTGAACAAAACACGGTAAGCCGGCGTTTACCTTTCAAGTCCAGTGAGATTGCGAATTACCTGACTACCCCAAGCTATCAATTACATCAGGCAAATCAGCATGAAAAAAAAATACATGAGCTGCAAAACCCACTCACTCCCATAGATGTTCGCAAATCCGATTATGGCGCCAGACGCTATAGTGCGCTTCCCGACGCTCCCCGTGTTTTCGGACATCCAGGCGATGTTCAGCGGGTGCGTGCTGGGCCACGATACGACGATGCATGCCGCAAAGTATCTATATGATACAAACACGGGTTAGAACTCAAATCACATTGGGTGGAGAATACAAAAGGCACTTGCCTGACACCTTTGCTTGTGGTATCGGGGAGACAGCGTAATAGGATCCAGCCGACGAGCTGCCAAGAGGCTAACAAAAGGGAGGGCGGGTCAGTCGCCGACTTCTTGTTGCGGTCAGCATGTGTAGAGTCTGCTTGCGTACCAGCAAATGTCCCATGAAAGCCTCGCTCACGATAGCGATCGGAGTGCCAGATGACAGCCACAGACGTGATGCACGACAACACATACGGTGGAGCGGTGAGCGCATTTGCGACAAACTGTAACGAAACCCGGTTATCTCGGGGTACCGGGGATTGGGAAGGGAAGGGTACGTACGACATTGAAATTGAAGGATTTAATGACAGTCGGGAGGTCTGCAATCCTCGTTCAGTACAACCTTACTCGATAAGACGGGATATGTGAACGCATACATGTAGACAAAGGTTGCGTAGGCGTTAACCCAACAGCCGTTATGATCATATGTCCCCACAGACCAAGGTCCGTAACACTATCCTTAACATCAGTCCAGGTCACAGTCGACCTACGAATAATATGTTAGCCTCTGAGGGAAACTTCGAACAGAGGGGAATCTTATACTCATAAACCCTTTTAGCAGGATCGTCTCTGATCACCCTAGTGACCGCGATCCGGACTTGCCGCTCGTTAAACCACGGTTTGAATCCCCTTATGCCGCCCTTCGTGCGCGAGGCGCTCCGTGGTAAATAAAACCTGTTCACTGGTAAGAAATCTTGCCTCAAAAGACTCATACGCTGTCGTACCAAGTGAGGACAGCCACCACAACAGTTATAAGGCCGTCGATAAGGAAAAGCCACTTCCACCCGAAGAGGCCAGCAACGCCTCGGAGCTGGAGGAGCCCACTGCCAAGGCAACCGATCCGGTCGTTAACATCCATTTAGACAGTGGAACTGAGACCATACCTCGCCATGAGTCCACTGACGGCGCTCGCTATGCTCTGCGTCATCTAAGGTCAGAGGCGTTCAAAGGAAATAAATGTTGTTTCCTACCTGAACGCCCCAGAACCAAGCGAGACGTGTCGCTAGTTCTGTGCTTTTGTAGAACCCTCCCAAATATAATAACGTCGCAGGAATCACTCCCCCCTCAGTAAGGGCGATAACTGTCGGGACATGACGGATGAGTATTCATGTGAGGAGAAGAAAAAAATCTGTAAACGCACAACAGCGTACTATAAATCCGGGTTTTATTAGTATGGAGACAGTAGCGCTGGTAGCGAAGAGGCTAATCACCTGTCAGATAGCCGGCCTGGTCCTTTATCAATGCGTGTGCCAATGTTACAAGTCCCCAGGAGAACATGAGGATTGGGATCCCTAAAAAGACCAGACTTAAAGGGGCGGTCAAAAGAACGGTATTAAAAAAAAGCGCATACATCGTGACGGTCCCGCTATCTTCGCGACCACAGCGCCGGACAAGCACGCGATAGAGAATATTACAGAGTACAATGCGGTCGCCGTGTTCACGACATCAATGTTGAAGCCGAGGTCTTCGGGGAGGTTGTCGGAGATGGCGTTCGAGTTGTTGGTGCGGTCCATGTTGAGCACGAATGTCGTGAGCAGGATCCATGGAAAGAGGCGCGTGTCGAGTATGCGGATGACTGCGGCCTCTTCGGCCTTGGTGTATTCGAGGTCGGGGACGAAAAATGGGTTGTCCTCTTCCTGGCCGACGCCTCCGGCCGCAGCGATAGCCTCGCTAGCGAAAACAGACTCTGGAGAGAGTTTTGCACTGCCGTCCTTTACGTCGTCGACGTCGATGGTGGCGGTAGACAGAACCGAGACTGACGGCATATTGCTAGAAGGGGATTCGCTGCGACTAAGAGGAGCGAAGAGAAGAGCGCCTAAATACAGAAGCCGACAGGAGATATGCGCTCCATTTTCTTTCTGTTGGCGGTCCGGGGAAGAGCAAATGGATGGCGAGAATAACAACTTAAATGGCACCATCGCAACTTCTACTCAAGATGTCGTTTTTTCGCTCTATAATGATCCACGCGTAGTTTGTTCCTTAGTTCCCTATCTCCTGCTTGCCGATGAGCTTTGGCCAGATGCATCCGTGTAGACGAGGAAGGTCAACGATGAAAAAGACTTGGAGAGGATTGTCGGTGTTGAGCGCGAACTCCCGCCGTTGAATACGACGCGCGCTCGTGATTTACACCCCGCGGTGGTTGATGACTAATGTTGATCCGCTGGTCGGCGCACTTGAAAGAGCCGGCATTGCAAATAAGTAAATCAGGACAGGCGCGATAAGCGTGACAAATACCCCATGAACGAAAGATCTGGCCGGGCCCCGGTCAAGCCCAGATATCAAATGGCGAGACCGATACCTGTCAAAGGGACGCACATCAGTAGGTTTGTCTCCGCTTGAAGTTCACGATCGACATACCACTTACTCACAGACGAAAGCTTTCTTTATTTATGCATCCACATTATTAACGCTCCCTTATCAAGCGTGCGGGACGGTCTGGGTTCGTACGACGACCGGAAGCATGATTGATGATACACAGTAAGTATTGGAAAGTAAAACGAAATATATGTATATGCAAGAACAGCAGTCCGGAGAGCGGTAAAATAATTGTTGAGTCTACTCTACCCCTCTTATCGAATGAAAAACGAGATATGCATTGGGAAGAAAGCTTGGGACAATCTACGAGCTCTTGTAAGCAGCCTAAGGACGTGGAACATCGCGGTGGTTAGATAAATGTCCACAGGACAGTTCGGTACAGCAATCGCACCTTGATCTCATTCTCAAATGTCTCCGCAACCTTCCTACGTTGCACCTTCTGTGCAGCAGTAACAAGCCCGCTTTCAGGTGTCCATTCGTCCGGCGTGAGTATGACAGCCTCCAGGAGTTCCATCGACTTGAACTGGTTCTTCTTTCCGGCATCGTTACACGCTTTGAGGACAAGGCTCTGCACTTTAGGATCGTGACAGAGCTCGGCAAGGGATGAGTTTGACTTTGAACTGTCAAGCGCCTGACGCAAGTGCGCCTCATGCGGAATGATAATCGCAATCGGCTGCTTAGCGTCGGGTGTTGCGTGCACGCATATATTCGATACCAGGTTGCACGATTTGTATATCGATTCGAGTCGCTCCAGCGCAATGTACTATAAACGCGTCAGCGATTATAATCGAAGAGATAGTTCGATTGGCATGAAAACAAACCTCGCCGCCTTGTAGCTTAATAAGGTTCTTGATTCTGTGGGCAGAATAAGACACTATAAACGGCAGCTCGAAACCAAAGACGAACCTGTCAATTAGACTGAGCGTGCCATCCGGATTCCACTGGCCTACATCGCCGGTGCGCAGCCAGCCGTCCTTCGTGAAGATGGACTCATCGTTATTGAGGTCATCACGTTTGTAGTAACCCTTGATGACCGAAGGTCCACGTAGAAGCACCTCTCCCTGCGGTCGCTCGTTCGTTGAATAATAACCAGCCTCAGTCACATCAAGCAGCTTGATCTCAACGGACGGGACTGGCGCGCCAACTGAACCATACTGCATGAACTCAGGGGGCAAAATCGCACACATCCCGCACGACTCCGTCATGCCATATCCTGAGGTGGAGCTAGTTAGCATGAGAAAAGCAAGTTTACAATCGGTACAGCCCACCCTGCAGCATGGTCACCAAAGCAAGTGTCAGGAACTCCTGTGTCTCCCGACTCAGAGCAGCACCTCCACTCATCGCCAAGCGGAGACGGCCCCCAGTCTGCTGCTTGACAGCACTAAGCACGACGGAGTCCATAACTTGCTTTAGACCCGGCACGTTCGCCTTCTTTACCGCGATAGCGCTAGAGAAGATGCTCTTCTTGACAGAACCGGACGAATTGACTTTGCTGAGAATGCCCTTGCGAATTGTCTCCCAGACGGCAGGAACACCGACCATGATAGTTGGCTTAAATTCGCGGAGATCGCCGAGACACTGGCGTACCGACGCATCGGTGAGCGTCTTGACGCGTCCATAGCCAATAGTCATGCCGACGAAATAGAGCGCAATCTCGACGATATACTCCAAAATATGCGCAAGGGGCAAGTACGCGAGATACGAGTCTTCCATACCAAGATGGTGTCCGAGGAGCTCGAAGACAGCACCGACAGAAGCGATAAGATTCGCGTGCGTAATAACGACCCCCTTGGGCGGGCCAGTGGTGCCACTCGTGTACATAATGCACGCGACAACGTCGGCCGTAGGCCTACGGCTTTCATCGCCCGACTTTTTCTTGCCAAGCTGACGCAGCTCATCAAAGCTGAAAAGCCGAAGGCCCTCGCGCTTCGCCCTGAGCTCATCGAGCACTTTGGACGATGGCTCACCATCGTAGATGACGACCCTGACGGATGGCGTGTTCTCGAGCACACGAGCCACAGTTGGGAGCAGGTCCGCATTGGTGAAGATGCCAACACTATTGGGCTCATTGAGGGAGTGTGTCAGGCCCGACTCGCCGAGAGTGTCGTAGGCTGTAGCAATGATAGTGGAGATTGACAAACATGCGTGTGACATAAGCTGCCAATTTATACTGAAACATAAGCATAGTCAGCGCTGCTGAAAGGACTCGTCCGCAGTCATTCGAGTCAAGCTAGCTGATCACAGTAGTGAGGGTCCCTACGCGCATAGCCCGTAGGCCGTGCTGAGACGCCCCTCTGGCTTCTATTGTTTAACTTTTAATGTTAAAGTAGAGGAAAGAGGGGTATAATGGTGACAGCACGCTGACGTCAGGCCGAGGCACGGATCCGCCGCGTGGCCGGCCGACAGGAGGGGTTGTGGGGAAGACTCGGACTCACTTGGTCTGTGCGTATATGTTGAACACGTCGTCCTTGGCGACGCCGAGCTCGACGAGACCCGCAGCAATCTCATTAGCGGCGTCGAGCACCTCGATGTAAGAGAGGTACTTGTACTCGCTCAGCTGGAAGTACTTCCACGTCTTCTTCTCGATGACCTCCTTCCCGCCGATGTACTTCTTGACATCCTTCTCCTCCTCGTGGATATCAATAATATCACGCCACCCCAAGGCGTTCTTCGTGCCGTGTTTTCGGGCGGTGAATTGAAGGACATCGTACACTGTCTGGATGCCCTCTAGTGGCTGTGTGACGAGAGCGTCTTTGAAGAGGGCATTACGGCGCGTCGGGGTCTCGCCAGGCTTGACGTCGCTCTCGACGGGAACGGAAACGACTTTGACGCCGTTGATGGAAGGCCAAGTAGGGTAGGCTTTGCTCATTGTCGGAACGAGTGGAGGAAGCGGGTGGTGGGGAAAGTGGCAGCTGCGTGGGGCGGGCAAGGTGTTGACAACCCCGAGGTTGCGTAAGTTGAACTGGACACGCGACAGGTCACACTGTGGTGTCACTCTAGTCACCGCCTCGAAACCGCGTAGCCCCCGGCTCGTCGGCACACCCGCGAGATACTCAACACAGATTCATCCATGCACCATTCGAGCTGCTTTCGGCGCG
This sequence comes from Coniferiporia weirii, assembly GCA_024195185.1. Classification (NCBI taxonomy): domain Eukaryota; kingdom Fungi; phylum Basidiomycota; class Agaricomycetes; order Hymenochaetales; family Hymenochaetaceae; genus Coniferiporia; species Coniferiporia weirii. Next base: position 8,509 of record JAKOPK010000066.1, read on the forward strand.
CGAGCGCAGCAGAGTAACGAAGTCGGTCTTAGCGCGGAGGAAATGGCGTAAGTGGCATACAAAATGAAATTGGACAGCCCCAGATTCCCAATACAATTGATGCGACCGTTTATGGAAAATTAAAATGCGGCTGAACTCGCCGAATTGGGGTTCCTCTCAACCAAGGCAGTAAGAAAGGCAGCACACGCTTGCACACAACCCAAAGTTAAGCCAGCTTGCTGTCTCAAGAGCTAGCACCTGCTTCTGACTCAAAGTCGCCGAGTTGCACTCTTCGCCACGGCAACTTTGAGTCCCAATCAACTTCGAACCCCAGGGCAGGGGTTAACCGGCGTCCTCCAATCAGCATCTCGATCACATAGATTTGGAGATGCGTCTGTTGTACCAGGGTGACTTGAAGCGGTACTAGCGCTCTCTCTCTCTTTCAAGTCTTGTTCCCGAACGAGATAAAGGGAGGCACTCTGCGCTGGTGCCACTATCCTTCAAGTCTGAAGGACAGGAACGCGTGTGGCTGGGCGTACTGCCTCTCTCTCTTAGTGTCCCGAAAAACGTCTTGAGGCGCCCGGCCTCATACGCAAGCCCGCAATCCCGTTGGTACCTCGATGGTAGTTCCTTCGTTCAACTTGACGAACAAGATAGTTTCAGCTCAAGTTGATTAAATCGGAACGCCACGGATGTATCGCAGCTTCGCCACGCCATCCTGCTTCTGCACCGCCAGTTGCTTGGCAGTGCTTTGCAGCGTGCAGTCGCGTCCATTTTGGGCTCCCCAGACATCATCTTTAATATCTTGCATCCTCGCCTCGCCCGCCCTATACCAACAAGAAACTCTAAAACACTTCCGCGCCATTCCTACGCCGCATTAGTAACTCACTTTGATCTGGATACCTTCCTGCGGCGTACTAATACCCGCAATCATATGATCTCGGACATGGGCGTCTGATAGACCGCAAGGCTTCCAAATATCAGAATCCTCTTCCTACTTAATGTTGACAGAAGCAGTTCCACTTCGCGCTGTGTGCTTCAGTCCCTGGGGTGACTTCGGGAAAATAATAAGGTCTTGGGGTCGGCGCCTCCTACCCACCAATCCATGTTGATACATCCTGATTCCTGGGTTCCAACTTGACCACGCGTCATTCACTACCGGTACTTCTATGCATATCCGTGTACATCCCCATTGCGCTGAGCCCACCCCCCAACGCTAAGTCGTAAACTTGAAGAAGACGCTCCGGTTCCCCTTCTTTTCCGCCAGTAATAGCTCCTTCTCGCGTTCCTCATCGGACATCGCCGCTAGCAATTTAGCATTCCGCGCATTGAGGTGTTTGTAGTAGAACTTCAAGACCACCCACAGGGCCAGAGCCACCGCTGAGAACGCGATGTTGATGGAATTGCCAGTCTTGAAGTCTAAGTTGGCAATGCATCCGCTTTAGCTGCGAGCCGATAAGATCGGGGGGATTATTTTTACTACTTACCAGGCTGGTCAGATGCTTGGTATATTTGGCTCCCCCAAACTGGGTACGAAGGTGATTAGTACTCGGAACGCAGGACGATCGCGGCGGAATGCTCGCTCACTCCCGTAGATATTCGCAGCTGCGATGACCATCCCTGATGCGACAGTCTTCTTCCCGATCGTGCCCATGTTCTCGGTGATCCAGGCGATGTTCAGCGGGTGGTTCATGGGCCACGACTCTACGATGCACGCCGCGAGGTACCTAGTGTGTGTGTGTAAGAAATCACGAAAACGGCACAAAATGGGCAGATCCGACTTGCTTTACGCCTCTGCTCGCACTATGTGGGAGCGCGCGCAGGAGGATCCAGCCGACTAGGAACCAGGCAGCTGTTTGTGCGCACATGTCATGTTAGAAAGAGGCAATTCCGAATGTGTTAGAACGAAATAACACGAGGTGGGTAGCGAGACGCTCACCCCCGAATGCTCCATGCCAGCCTCGCTCGCCGGTACGGTCGGAGCTCCACACACATATCACCATCGTGATACATAATAATACATATGGTGGGGCAGTGAGCGCGTTGGATACGAACTACGAGAGGAGAGGGTCAACATTGCTCCCCAAGCACCGAAAAAGGTTAAATGGACTATGGTGATTACACACCTCGTTGAAATTGAAGGAGTCGATAACGGTCGGCAAATCTATACATATTTTAAATTCGGATTCAAGGGTGCACAGCAGATAATAAAATTACGTACACGTGCTCAGCGGAATTGTTGGCGTTTGTCCGATGAACGTTATAATCAAATGCTGCCACAGGCCGAGATCGGTAATGCTGTCCTTTATGTCGATCCAAGTCACTTTCGTCCTGTAATATATACGGAAGGTTACTTTCTTTGTGAAGTCCAATACCGCGGCGAACCGCTGCGCATACGCACTCGTATTTCTTTTTCGTGATATCATCACGGATGACTCTGGTTACGGCTATTTGAATCTGACGCTCGTTAAACCAGGGCTTCCAGCCGCGTATACCGCCTTTCGTACGAGACGCGCTGACTGGGAGGTAGAACCTATATGCCAAATCATTATTGTGTAATTGACCGAAATGCGCTAGGCCAGGTGATCCTCACCATGTGGCAACGGCAACAACGACAGTGATCGACCCGTCGACTATGAACAGCCACTTCCAGCCGAACAGGCCCCTCACGCCACGAAGCTGGAGGAGACCACTGTCCGGGGGTTTGGGTCAGTCTATATTATTAGCCTTTTTCGTGTAGGGAGACACAGACCTTGCCATGAGGCCGCTGACGGCGCTTGCAATGCTCTGTGATAATGCCGCGGCGATTGATTAATTAGGCAAGGATGTATGCATCAAGACGCGCCCACCTGGACCCCCCAAAACCATGCGAGGCGTGTCGCGAGCTCCGTGCTTTTGTAGTAGCCTTCGAGATAAATCAGAGTCGCAGGGATGACGCCTCCTTCTGTGATGGCAATAACTGGAAAGGGCCGTCGTGAGATAACCAAAAACAAACCGGAGGGGAATTTGGGAGTGCATACATGAACGGACTGTAAGGAGAAGCACGCGTGAGACAGCATCTAGTGGAGGCAGAACGGGAATAATTTCCTGTGAGGTAGCCGGCCCTGTCCTTTATCAGCGCGTGAGCCAGGGTGACGAGACCCCAGGAAAACATGAGGACGGATATCCCTAGAGATAAGGACAGCTATCAGGAAAGCGACGCGGACAACGATGGGGGTATGCGTCTTACAGCGTACGGGACCAAATATCTTTGCAATAACGGAGCCCGACAAGCATGTCACGGAGAACAGCACGGCGTTGATCGCGGTCGCTGTGTTGACTGTGTCGATGTTGAAGCCCAGGTCCCCAGGCAGGTTATCCGTAATAGCGTTCGAGTTGTTAGTGCGGTCCATGTTGAGCACGAACGTCGTGAGCAGGATCCATGAGAAAAGGCGTAGGTCGAGGATGCGTATGACCTTGGCCTCTTCCTCTTTGGAGAAGTCGAGGTCGGGGACGAAGTGCGGGTTGTCCGACTCGATGGCGAGCGTCGGTATCTCATCTACCTGTGTGGCTTCGGTGGCAAACTTCGAGCCATCCGTGTCTTCTTCGGAAGAGCCTTTGCGCTCTGGCTCTGAAACGAAAACGGAAGACATACCACCGGAGCGCTAGAAATAGCACTGCACAGACACAGGATGGTCGGAGGGAAGGCGAAGCAAGGGAAAAAAAGAAAAGCGCATTTAATAGACAGAATAGGAGCAACAATGAGGAGATAGAAGCTCAAAATTGCACCATTTAACATAAGCGCAGATATCACAGCCGGGCTGGTAGGCGGAGCAAAAATTGATGGTCGGAGTCGCCCGTGGAACCCGAGGTGATCGCTCCAGCCTGAGGGATCGACAACGTCGATCACCTCTATCTCTTATCCGAGTCCGCGTCCATACGCATCAAAGCAAGCAAGCACGCATATATTCACTCTTTCTATTTCCTAGTTCCTGTACTTCGCAAACCACCACCGAATAGCCTCAAATGCCATTCCAGAGGACTCCGTCTCCTCCAGGCTGTGTCCCTTCCCGGGAAACCGCAGCATGTCGACGTGCGTGCCCTTTCCCTTCAGCAGGTGGTACAGGTTAATCCCCTGCGACGGAGGCACCCGCTGGTCCTGCTCGCCCAGCAGCAGCATCACTGGCGCGATGATATCCTGCGCATGGAACACTGGCGAGCGACGGAACAGGTGCGCATAGCCCGCGGTGTCCAGGCGCGCCGAGTTCTTCAGCCCGAACTCGACGTAGCACCAGTCGGGAATGTCCGTCGTCGCGGCCATCTCGCCTGCGTTGATCACTGGATTTCGTAGCGCGGCCGCGCTGAAGAAGGTCGGGTATTGGCCGATAACTGTGGGTCGCACCAGGCGAGGGGGAACGATCAGCAAGGAGCGGTAGCATTATGCACGATATGGCCTTACGGTGCGCAGCAATAAAGCCACCGTGGCTCCCACCGTAAATGAATTGGCGACCGAAGCCTTCTTTGATGACCCCTTTAATAATGAGCCCCTTCGTCGTGTCTATACAGTCTTGAACATCGACTTCTCCGCATTTACCAAGAAGCTCTTTGACGTGTTTCATCCCATATCCAAGTGAACCCGTGTAATTGGGCAAGTATAACGTGTCTATATTGTTACAATCATCAGTAGCTCCATGAAAATACGCTTGAAAAAAGCCACGCACAGTTCTCAAGAGCAAGAGCAGCATAGAACGGATTGAAAGCGTTTGTAGATGATGTATGTGGGCCTCCGTGCGGGATCATGATCGCCGGGTTCACGCTCTCCTCTTTGCCCTCGCTGGCGGCCTCGTTGATCACTTCGATGACGACACTCTCCACGTGCGGTTTGTGCGGGAGGCTGAAGCTCGTCTGGCACAGCCTGTCAAGGGCCATAGAAACTGCACACTCTTCAACAACACCCTCAAACGTCATCTCACGAGTAGCAAACACGCACCACGAGGGGTCAACTGCGGCTTGTCGATCACGCGCATACGCACCTCTTCGCCCGCACGCGCGAACGAGCCGAGCACGAGCTGGTTTGGCACGTCCGTGCGACTGCGCGAACACAGGAACGCGCGCGCGCCGTCCGTCGCGAGTACGGTCCAGCTGAACACGTGCCCGCGCTCGAGCGCCTGGTCAATGACGCGCGTGCACTCGCCGCTCGCGACGCACACGCGGTACATCGTGCTGACGTGCGTGCGTACCGAGTGCAGCAGCACGTGCAGGCCCTCGTCGAGCACGAGGAACGGGCGCGCAGGGAGCACCGCGAGGTACAGCCCTGGAAACTCGTCCCGCGCCGCGTCCGCATCCCACACCGTGTCCACCAGCACACGGTCGTGCATCGTCTCGAAGTCCAGTACGCGCAGCTGTGCGCAAGAATGATGCGGCCCGCCGAGCTCGTGCGAGAGGTAGACGAGATAGTCCTTACCGCCGTGCCTGACGTATCGGGAAGAACGGCAAGAACGATCCTTTGGGGTCAGCCGCAGGGGTACGCATCGCAAGACTCCGTTTTCCGGATCGCCGGGGTCGGCCTTTAAGCTCCATATTGACGACGGGCGGTTATAGCATCCTAAAAGCCCGGGGAAGCGACCGTCCGCATGGTACTCGTATCCCGTCGCAAAGATGGTGCCTCCTGTTTCGTCCAGCGTAGCCTGTCCAAACGAAAGAGTTACTGTCTCCGAGAAATTTTGGGGTTCGATACGCGCCACGATCGAGGTCAGAGTTTGGCTACTAAGGTGATCGTGTGCGGTTTTAGAGTCAAGAGAGGGGAGAGCATCACCATGCAGGTTCCACCGAAAAACGAAAATGGTTGGCCTCTTCTTCCCGACGAACTTCTCGCCAAGCGGAGCCTCATACCGGAACTTATCAAACGGTACTCCACCATTGACACTATAAGAACCGATATCTGCATGTGCGTCAGCGGTGTACACAAAGCGCGTCTCGTCCTTGTCAAAACCGTAAGACGAAAACACTTCTGTAAGCGGGGCAATTTAGCATACTGCCAAGTCTCCCGCGCGGCGGTGGATTTACCATCAATATAAAAGCCGCCGTGCGTCTTCGTCACCTCCTGTGAGGCTCTCAACGCGTCGCCGTCCCAAACCTCGACGAAGCGCTTCTTCCCATGTATGTCCTCGGCATACGTCTCTCTCAGGACAATGAGTAGTCTGCCGGATGGGGACGCATAGGAGGCGACTGCATCGGACTGGTCCTGCGCAGGCGTAGCGAACTCCTCTTCGGTCTCGGGGGAAACGAAGACGTGCTTCACCATATTCCGCTTGACGTTCCGGACATGATCGTTCACAGAAGTCGTCACGCGGACAGTGAGATTTTGGGGAACTGGCAAAAAAAAGTCATTAAAGCAAATATAAGCATAAGCCGACGTCAGCTCCCGTGCAGGATTCGGGGAGAGAGGGAGTAGGACGAGAGAGAAATGGAAGTCACCATCTGGGTTCTGGTCGCGATATCGCTTCTGGACGATCTGCGCGCCTGTGTATACAGGTATCTCCGCAAGATCGTAGTAGAGGTTCCCGCCCGTCGAGGGCAGGCGGTCTCCATCTGGCGATGACTGCATGTCTAGCTCTTGAAGTCGATGGTAGTCTCGGGTCGCCGACGCAGCCCGGATGATAGTAGTGGTATCTGTACGCGTGCGATTGGCATGGGGGCTTTCTCTTTATTGTGATGTAGAACAGAAAGAAAGAAAGAAAGAAAGGAAGAAAGAAAGAAAGAGAAAAACACGGGAGACGCGAAGAGCAGATGCCAGACTTCAGCTTGAGTGAGTATCAATTGTATCAATATCAATCCCAGCGGGCCGCTTTGCAATTGGGCGCTGAGCTCTGGGCTTCCTCAAAGCGGAACACCGACAGTGAATCTGATGGATTGATACCAAGTTCAACTTCCCAACCGCCCTCAGAAGGTCCGTGCGCGGCCCGCCCGAGTCGCAAGAAAACAAAGAAATCTGGCAAATCTGACTGACCTTTCCTTTAGCTGACCGCTGACCCTCCCGATCGGAGCAAATGGTAGCAGCAATTGCCAACAACAGCAGGCTCAGGAGCAGGACAAGTCCGAGTCAACCTCCGAAGTACCCTTAGCCCCCCCTCGTCGTGACTCTCCCAGCCCGAGTTCGCCGAGTCCGAAGCCGGGACTGCGCGCGTAGCGGCGATAGGCCTAGGGTCACAGCAGCACTTTGGCTTTGGCAAGTAAGGTAGGAGGGACCCGAGCGTCAAGGCCCGAGGGGGTCGCCCCCAGCCTGGCGCGGAGGCAATTCCGAGCCTGAGCCAGTAGCAAAGAGGCACTGCCGCCCAGCACCGTGACGAAGGTCCAGGGCTAGCAACCGCAAGTAAATATAGCAAGTCCAACCCAAGGGCCGAACCACAGGCCATGGCACGCCTCGCGTGCCCTGTCGGACTGGCGGAGCCTTTTCGTGCTGCCGCGGCGACGACGCCGGCGCCGGTGCCGTCCGAGTCCAGGTCCAAGTCCAAGCGTCAGCGTCCGAGCCCGAGCCCGAGCCCGAGCCCGAGCCCAAGCCTGAGATGATTCCACGATTCACGACAAACAAACCTCGCACTCGCGCGCGTGCGAGCGTGCGTATCCGACGACGGGCAGCCCAGCTCCTGGGTCCGATCCCGAATCCTGATCCCGAGCCCGAGCCCGAACTTCAAGCCTGGTACCCGAGCGACACGGATCCAGATCCCGGAACGGATTGGTATGTACAGTACATACTTACGGCAGCGGGGCTGGGCCGCCACCCTGGAAGCTGGTAAGTACTGTATCTGATATGTATACTGGACTCGGGCGGGGTGGTAACTGGTTTACTGCGCCGTCGCGGCGGGACAGCAAACCCTACCACTGGACCGGCTGGAGCTGCAACTGCAACTGATCGTGCGGTGACTCTGAGGGGACTGACGCGTACTGTGACACAGGCGGACAATCAATCGATCGCGAGGCTCAAGGGACTAGGGCTAGGAAACCGGCAACACAAAAACAGATAGACTCCAAACACGAAGTCGGAAGGAGTAGATATTTGACATTACACCGAAAGTGGGATCGGTCCAGGCAGGCTCTGTAAAAACACAATACGTACAACATGTAAGGTACTTTGGTAGTAACGAGGGCGGCGGTGGTGGTGGCTAGGGTTAGGGCCGCGGGCAGTAAGCATTGGAAGCGTCTGGGCAACGAACAAAGGCGAGGGGGAACGGAACCGAAATGGAAACCGAATAAAATGCACAGGACGCAAACGAAGAGCATCCTGAGAAAATGGAAAAACAAAAACAAAACCATTGAAGACCAAAAGGACCAAGCGAAGACAGTAGGAGGAGGAAGGGCGGAAGAAGGAGCGCACACGAAGAAAGCGAAATAAAGAATAATTATCGGAAGGGCAAAGGGTGGAAAGATACGCACGTCACGGGAGCGTCGCGCACGAGAAAAAGATATCGTCAATATGCACCATAAAATATGCGGACCAAAGGATTCTCAAAAATAAGCAGAGAGAAGAACATCCAAGTCGAGAGGGTGGACGATGAGACAACAAAGCGAAGAAAAGGAGCTCTTCAGCTCGCCGCTCCTTCTTCGACTTGCTGTGCCTCAAAGCGCTTCTTCATAACACTCACTGCAGCACGAGTGAGCAAACAGGCACATGAAAGAAAGCAGCAGGACAAACGAACCTTCTCGTGAGATTTGGCCGGAGGACATCCACCCCTCCGGGAAAGCAGCGACGATCTTCTGGTACAGCACCTTACGCGTCCCCTGCTCACTGACTTGTACGGCCGAGTTCTCCAGCGTGCTGGAGATAAGAGAAAAATAAGTTAGCACAATTGAAAGGTCAAAGAGAGGATACTACGCACTTCTTCTCGTTTTCGATCCGACAACTCTCGTTGCTCAGCACCACAAGCTCCCAGATGATATTTCGCATGCGTTCCGTTAGACGATAGCGCTTCGAAGGCATGTGCTGGCTCGAGTGCGCCGCTGCAGCTGCAGCTCCCGTGCTTAAGGCACCGTCCTTCGGTGCTCCATCTGTTTCCATCATATTCTCCGCCCCGGGCAGCGCTGCGCCGTTCACGCTCGGCGTCGCCGACTCAGGCGCAGGAGTACCCTCCACAGAAACAGTCTCCACCTTAGCTTTCTCCTGCCTGCGCTCCCACCCTTGCACGCTCTTATCGTACTCCTCCTGCGCCTTCGCAAAGCCATCATCCGCGAGCTGCGCGAGCTCCTCCAGCAGCTCGTCCTGGCGCGCAAGGAGCAGTTTCTGGTGGTCCGCATATACCGTACGCTTGATAAGCTTCGTCATCGTGAACTTGTTGTAGATGAATAGCTTCGGCATCAGGCTGAAGAAGCTGTCGTTGTACTCGCCGCATACGATTGCTTTGAGCGCGACGCGTGCGAGCACCGGCTTTAACGTCGGAGGGAACTTGCCCTTCTGCTCGAATGATTCGTGTGCGATTGCCGCCTTGAGTTCGTGCAGCGCCGCCTGGAGCTCCGGGTGGAACATCTCAATCTCCACCATCTTCCGTTTCTTCTTCCCACCGGTAGACACTTCGTTACTAGCCTTCCGCTTCAGCCCGTTCGCAAACGCAGACGCCCGCGTCTCTTCGGAATCCGAAACCGAAATTGGCGTGTCCTGCGTGCCAGGTGCCATCCTCATATGTAAGGAAGACGGTCCAAACGAGGCTGTTTTCTTCCATTCGGACGGCACCGCAGCGGCTGCCTCACTGACCGCCTGCGAGCCCGCAAGCGGGATAATCAGAGGTACCAGGTTCTTCTTCGACTTTGGTTTCTTTCCTGATGCCTTGTTATGGTCGCGATCCTTCGCCTTGTCCTTGAGCAGAGCAACCTCGCCTGAGGACACGTAGAAGCCCTGCTGTTTCGTCTGGGCGAAGTACGTACGCTCGTCGATCGCGAGCTCGGAGTCGTCGATGAAAGGATCTTCAAGGTCGTAATACTCGGCTGCAAGGCTTTTCCTCTTCCCGGACCTGCCCTTGCCCTTCCCAACGCCTTTCTCTTTCGCCTCGTCGTCCTCCCCTTCGCTTTCACTCGTGTCGCGCTTGACGGGCGGCGGCGTTGGCGCGCGCTGGCCCGTGCCCCTCGCGAGCTCCGCGATATCGACCGAATAGTTGTCCGGCCCGCCCAGCTGGATCTCCAGCCGTATTGTCTGCAGAGGTGGACGCTGTGGCGGGAGCTCCGGGGACGGCGAGCGCTTTTGCGCCTTCGATCTGGGCTTCTGGGTCGGGGCGGGCGCAGTCAGCGAGGCCGACGAAGACGATGATGCGACCCTCTCAATCTCGTCGCTTCTTGCTCCATTTCCGACTGTGTGGCCGTTGGCCGGTGCGTTGCCGTTGTCTGGCTTCAAGTCTTGTGCCGCGCCCTCCTGGAGCAGTACGGGCACAGGGGATGATCTCTCGCTCTTCTCATGGACCCGTATATCCACAGCATCGCGCGATGGCGAGAGTGAGCGTGCCGACGCCGACGAAGACGAGGACGGGGCGGGGAGGACGAAGGACAACGGAGAATGGGACTCGGTCGAATGACCAGGAGAGCGTGACCGTGAATGTGACATTTCCGTGACGTTACTTTCCACAAGCAGGTGATGGGGGCCCTTCAGTTGAAGCGGCGACTCGCGCTCGCCCACTGGCAGTCCGTCGCCATCGCCGGCGTCCACACCCCGGGCGTCTCCCCGCCGTACGTCCGCAGCTGCAGCGGACTCCGCCTCGGGGGCCCCCGCACGCAGCGGCGGGGCGTCGTCGTGCACATGGACGGGGCGGGCAGCGTCACCCGCGGACGCAGGACCACCCGTAAGTTTCTCCTTGCGCCGGCTCGTAGGCGGGCGGTGCGGCGCAGCGGCGGGCGCGGTGGGCGGGTCGACGAGGACGACCTCGTCGCTCGCGGGGTCGTCGGGCTTGAGCATGTCCGTGTCCGTGAGCGGGTTGCAGCGTCGAGAGGGAAATGCGTCTGCTGCGGGCAAAACGGTCGACGGGGGGAGGTCCGGATTAGGCAGGTTCAGAGAGGAGGGGGGAGGGAGGGGCAGAAGTGAAGGGGGGTTTGTCTCGCTGCTCGAGGGGGGCCTTGCATTTCTGAGAAACAAATAGCACGAATAAAAAAAAATTAAATAAAGTGGCGGATTATTCAATACGCGTCTCGTTGCTTTCCCCGCTGGCCGCCTGGAACCCTCGGCATCTTCCCAGCGGGGGTGGGGGGTCTCTTTTTATTTTTTTGCGGGCGGGCTTCCGCAACTCGAAATAAGCAGGTGGGCCAAGCGTAGGTGTTGCTGGTCTTCTTCTGCCCGTCCACCCCTTTGCCGTCCCTCCGTCGTACTTCCACAGAGTGCATTATCGAGATGCAGTGCGCATAAGCGTTTCTGCAGCCGGCCACCCGCGACTTTCCTACATCAGCGTGCGCAAATGTTGTGATTTGAGCGCATAACCCGGGAAACTCGCGCCACACTCGTACGCGCGTCATTCCACGGCCCACCAGGCGTTGCGATCCACCGCCGTACAGCATCCGCGTAGAGAAAAATTGCCACACAAGGCAGGTACATGCCCTTTTCCGGCCAACCACCGCTCGTACACCGTCGCTTTTGCCAAATAGAACACGGGTCCACAATTACAATACATCTCTACTCTCCGATGAAAATACGAGAAAAAAGGGCGCTGGGAGTAGCAGGGATTTGGGCTGAGAGCAAGACATACAACTGCATAGAGGTACAGTGACAGAAGGCACGGGAATCGAACCAGACCAGGACCGAGAGCATCGAGAAGCAGGGCAGTTGAAAAAGAGTCAACGAAGGACTGAAAGCGAGCAGAAACCAAAAACAAAACAAAGCTACATTGTACAGCAGGCTATCCTGTTTCGTCGGAAATGATACTCCCGATACTCAGAGGGTTCTTCTTCCCATACTGTGAATTCGTCCGTCCCATCGCGTACCCGCCGTACGTCCCTCCTGCCGACGACGGCGGCGTTGGCGACCCCGCGCTTTGGCGCAGAGGCGCAAGTTGGATGCGGTCCGACGAGCTCGCGCTTCCAGGCGCAACACCCGCAACACCATTGCGCTGTGGGCTATTGGTCGAACCCATCGGGGCCGTCCCAGATGTCGCTGCAGCCGCAGCGTACACTCGCCCTTGTCCAGAAATGCTCGGCACAGGCGGACTACGGCGGCTTGCAGCCTCATCCGGCCCCGGACGAACGTATCCGCCCTGCGCATATGGTTGCGGTTGGGGTTGATGCGGTGACACGTACGGGTCAGTCTGCATCGGCACGACGGGTGACGCTGTCGCCGTTGCTGTACCTGGCGGCGGAGCCGGCCATGGTGGACGAGCCGCATAGCCACCTGCGAACGGCTGCTGTGCGTACTGTGCACCCCATTGCTGCTGCTGCTGATAGGGGTCGCCCTGCGCGTACGCATACGCCTGGTGTTGTGGCAGGTAGTGTCCCATATGCTGCTGCTGCGGGGCTGGTGACGCATACGGGCCAGGAGCAGGGCCAGCCTGAGGACCGGGTACAGGCTGATATGGGCGTGCTTGCTGGTGCGGAGGAACACTAGAGGACGGGGCGGGAGGAGGAGGACGCGCATATCCGTAGTCCTGAGCAGGATACGCCGCAGGTGGCGGCGGCGGATGAGTGGGAATCATCGGTGTTGGGGTGGACGGATATGTATCCTTGCCGCGCTGCTGTTGATTCGGCTGCTGCACACCCTGCTGCATGCTCCTAGGAGAAGCGGGCGCAGCAGGCAAGTGTTGAGGCGGGGGGATGTACTGACCGTGTTGGTCGTAGTACCCATACGGCGGCGGAGGCGGCGCGTTGTAATGCATTGGCGTAAGCGGTGCGCCGTATGGGCCCGCCTGAGGCATCCCACGATGCTGTTGGTGCTGGTGTGATGGCGGCGGAGGGGGTGGGGCACCACTGTGCTGCTGATGTGCATGGTGGTCGTACGCCGGCTGGTGGTACGTGCCATAACCCTGAGCCATCGGAACCCATCCAGGCGCAGGTGGGCCGTACGACCCTGGATACATCCCATTTGGGGGCGGTGGCTGAGGAGGATGCTGCATATAGTGTGGGTGTTGGTGTCCGGGCGGCGGAGGATGGTAATCGGGATGTGTTCCCGGTGGTGCGGGTGGAGGCGGGCCAGCGCTATAACCTCTGGGGTCATATTGTGCAGGATCCGGAGCACCGGCTAAACCAACCGAAGCTGGAGGCGGCGGAGGTGGGGGTTGCGCCAAGTTGGGATCGATGTTCCATGTCCCAGCAGCAGGTACAGGCGCAGGTGGAGCGGGCGGAGGCGGCGCAGGATTTGAAGGCCCTGCTTGCGAATCGTTTACACGTACCCGTTTGGGATCGCGCCCTTCATCATCAGAGGCATCCGACTGCTCCTCCTGTTCGGCCTGCACCGGCTGGAACCACGTTGGGTCCACAGTTCGCTTCCTAACACGCACATCCTTGCGAATCCTGATCTTAATCCCCTGATCTGCCAGTGCACATGACAAATTCGTTGACTCTGTATTTTTGAACACAAAAAGAAAGAGAAAAGTCAGAATGATCGTCGTCTTAACGAGTAGTGGAATAAAAAAGCATGAGAGCGCACCTTCCATCCCTGGGAACTTTTTCGCGGTATAAACGTAGAACGTCGCGGAGAAGATCGATTTGCAGTGGTGAACATTAGCTCCAATTACCTCGAATAAGGTGAGTTTCAACCGATACGTCCCTTCCGTCCGTACGCTGAGGTCAGGGAAGACAAAGAACCCCGCATCACGTCCCTGGCCGCGTTCACCTACACAACCAAAGCGATTGTTAGTATCCATGTGAAATTACACAAATAAGAAGATCGGAATCCGCAGCGAGATTTCGGCCACACAAGCTGGAACCAAAGCTATGGCATGGGATCGCAGCACCAAGGGACGGGAAACGCAATAATACAAGAGAAAGTATAGAAGCAAACACTGACCATCGGCTTCAGGGTCTTTGAGATGGTAAAGACTGCTAACTACGCTGCCAGTGGTGCAACGCGTCTTCCCGTCTTTGAGGAGATGCAGCTCTTCGTCCCGCTCAGGGGATGCGAGCGATGCATACATAAAATAATACGGATTTTGTAGAAATGATTGATTGTAATGGTTGGAGCTGAAATAGAAGGCGCACGTTGATCGGCGTTTTTTCAGAGAAACATGCGGATGGGGTTGTGCTTACTGCTCGTCCGGAGAACTGCTTCGGCTGGCACCCTTATCGACAACACGCAGCTGCACGACTGGGGGCGGGTCGATCGGGCGTCGATCAGCTAAGGCCGCACCAACGTTTTCTGTCGTCAGTAACTTTGTTTCCGAGAGCCAAGCAGGGAACGAAAACAAGGAACGGGTGCATCTAGCACCTTAAAAAGTGGTCCGGGAATCCACTCACCTTTTGTCCCAACTCCGCACATCCTCGCCTGCTTAGGCTCCTGGCGGACAATCAACTCATACTCCCTGCTCCCAATGGCCATTTGAACGTATTTGCGATGCAAGCGGATGAACGCCACGGTAACGACGCAGGCGACCGAAGACAGACCGAGCAGAAGCAGTGATGGGGTATGGACAGAAACCGGGGGAGAGGGGGGGGATAAATAAACAAGTCAGTCACTCGACGCCAAGCAGGTAGAAGATGTATGAAGGGCGAGAGCAGGAGACGAGGGTAACGTGTCGAAAGTGGACTAGGCACTGTGTGTATTCACACGATGGTGACGATGTGAGACGTCCAATGTCCGTCGTGCAATGGCGGACACGCGGTAGGCGATACCATTGATAGGGACGGGACATGGAGACGGCCGATAACCATTTAATCCGTCCGTGTACGAGCGGCGCTCGCATACCGATGTGCTGGGCGGAGCCGACGGACAGGTGTGGGTCGATCCAGACGGTCGGGGCGGGGAGCGCAGGGAAGACAGAGAACTTGTAAAAGGAGAGAAAGAGAGAGCAAAAGGCTCACAGATTGTCGCGGTTGTAGGCTGGAGGCATTGCACCCAGCTGTGCGTGTTGGCCGTCGTCGTCCATGTGAGAGGCACGCGCGCGAAATGGGGGGAATAGAGTTGCTGTGATATGGCGTTTAGAGTTGAGCGACGGAGTACGAGGGCGTGATCAGATACGAAACGGCGACGCGGTGCAGCGCTCGCTCCGGCTCACTGGTGCGAGAGCAGTGGCGGACGACGGTGGAGGCGCGAAAGCAACAGACTCAGCGTTCGCAGTGAAGAACACAGACGGCGCCGGACGATGTGCAGGCTGCAGGTTGAGCGTGCGAACCGGTTGCCGGATGCAGCGCAGGGCGAGGGAGGACGAGCCAGGACCAGGGACTCGGCCGACAATCGCCCAAACCTAATTGTGGCGGAGTGCAGATGCTGCCCGTCTGATTCTATTGAACTTTATTCTCCGAATAAAAACAGACTCGGCCGAGTCCGGGCAAGCAGTCAAATGACGGACTCAACCTGCGATCGGGATCTTGCCGGACCAACCTTGAGCTTACGCTTAGAGCTATTCCTCGCCCAATATCGGTCTACATGCCCTCGAGGGGAAAACGTGTCTGCAACGCACTTGCAATGCGCACAGGATGCGTCTGTACCGCCTTCACCGTCCTCTGAGTCTATGCCGCGCTCCAGCATACTATCTGTGGCCCGGACTCCTCGGATCCATCGCGAATTCAAGAAGAAAAACGACGCCACTATTTGTAGCCAAGGTGATCAAGGGCATACCCATATGCACATTTGCCCTCGATTTTCCTTGCGCGCCTCCCTGCGCTCGCGCTAAATAAAGTACACGAGGGGGCGCACCACGGCCGACCAGTAATCTGATCCTCTGGCGTCCCGCGCTACTCCCCGCAATCAGTGAGCCCCGTCCCGACTACGCCTGCCAGATTTGGGATTGGCCCCCCCTCAGAGCTCCAAGGCCAAGTCCAACTCCCCCTCGTTAGCGAACAGGACTCCTTTTTTCTCAGGCCGATGCTTCCAGACGCCAGGCCGCGTGCCGGTGGTATGAGGATGCCTGCGCCAGAACCAGCGTCGTACCTGTGGATCAGCATCCCCGGTCATGCTGCAGGTCTAGATGGCTCCTCCCTGTGTCCCAAAAAACTCCCTACAACTGTTTCGAGGGGTGTTACTGTAGGTGGCTATTGGAGCGCTCACATAAGTCATCTGTCGGGCTGCTAGTAATCGGGAAAACGTAAGACAATTGCCGCTAGGATCAATTGAGTAATAAGGAGTGCATCTATAACGTACAGACCAAGAAGCAACCACGTCTTCCCCCAGAGAAAGGAATGTTGTTCGTTTCTGTTCGCGTCCGTCTCCGGGCGCCGATCATGGGAGCAAGGCTCATGTAAGTCACTCAGTATAAATTGTATTCTTGTATTCTTGCCATCTTCATCTTTCGCAGTGCTTTGATGTCTCCAGTCTCTTCCCGAGCAACGGCGCGACGTGTCAGAAGTCTATGCAAGACGGGAGTGTCCCTCTTTTTCCAGGGTTCCCGGTCACTTTTTGCACCCACTTGTAGCAACGAAGGGACGAAGGAACGATGCTTCGTCCGAGCGCAACCATCCGATAAATGTAAAGCTGTGGGAGTCTCCCGCAATCCACCCGCCGCTCATAATTTATCGGCTTCGTCCGCAAAGGCTAATTTACGACGGGCATCTCGGAGGTTGTGTATTCCGGGATGCACGGTACATGTAGCTACTAGCTACCTGAAATCCGGGCGAATAGGAATGCTGATGCGCATGCGTATTCTTAGATGCTCCCTCCCATTCATCCCGGTGGTAAATACGGGGGGTCGGTCGCGTGTTCCCTAGCTACTTGGACGGTATCTCCCTGCCGGCTGTGGCGGGAATTGAAAAGGGGGACCTTCCATTTGTCTGAGGAAGCCTATGACAAAGCCTTGCGGCAACACAAGTTGAGCTGTCCGCCGCAACCCGTATGATATTACTTGTGATGTTCTCAATGAGAAGGGGCGATACAGACATGCTACGCAGTCAAGATCCATGAGCGTGGACACAGCTGTCGGGACATCATATTACGAATTCCCGAGCATGCGGCCTTGCTGAATTTGGCGAATCCAGAGTCCGGATGGTTCCGCAGTACACTCTCCATACAGTATATGCGCTACGGTCGCGGTAAATCCTACACGATTACCACGACCTTCATGATAAGAGAGTCTTCGCAGGCGCCGCCGCGAAGTGCGGAAATCCTGCGGACACAGACACTGATGATTCCCCATTAGAATTTTGGCGATAACGTACATCGCCATTGCAACCGGTGCCACCACGTTAGACAAGGGTCGGCAACCACACAGAACGAGAAACCAATTGAGGCCGTTCCTATTCCCCATCCCCACGGCCTTTCAAATGTCGGTGCTATTTGTCAAGCTTTGACGCACCAATACTCCAAAGCAACTTTTGGGTTTGCTTTCAGTTGGTACAAAGGTCGGCGGCGGAGATCTGCATCCATAATGACTACGGGATTTGGTAAAACAGCAAGGGACCAAAACTCTAACAAATTAAATTAATTGAAACCCATTCTCGTATAGTTTGCGCATAGTAAGCCCCTGGTTCAATAATTACATTGATGTATTTAATACTGTTGAAGCGTAAAGTTACTACGATCAACAAGCCGACGGCATTAGACTGACACTTAGTGCCGAATGTTTCAGTATGAATAAGCTCTGGATAGCTCAGTTGGAAGAGCGTGAGACTGTAATGGCTTACGCAATCATCTCAATGTCGCTGGTTCGAACCCGGCTCCGGAGATCTCTTTTACCTTTCTGGGAAAAGTATCTTATGGGAGTCAATCCCGCCTATGGCGACCAGGGTTATCACGCTTTCTACGATGGTAGAGATGCCATTGTTATTTTATGCGAAAAGAGATGCGGTTAAGAGACTTGTGTTGGAAAAAGTGCTTGCCCCGCCCCCTGGAAATGGAAGACGGTTCCCACCGGCAACACTTACTGGGCCCGCGCATCGGGTATCGCAGCGGCATGGCTGTTCACCATTACTTACTGTTGCATGGCTACTCTTACAAAGGGTATTCTTCTTACGAAATCTCAATTCTGAGCTTTCGCATACTAAACTAGCCCCGTAAATGCTCAAATACACTCCAAAAGGGCATTCAACAATGACAGTGCAACTTTATTTCAAGCCAAAGCGGAATCAAATTGATCAAGTTTGAGTGCTGTAGGGGCAAAAATACAAAGATTTTGTAAGAGTGGTCATAACGATACGGTAGTATTCCATTGGGCAACGCCGACGTATTGATTGATTGATCCGCAAATAGTGTATTATAAGTGCTCTCCATACAGAGGACGCTATCTAGCGGCTATCCAAGGCTCCCAATAATGGCACAAAAGCATTGTATGTATGTATGTATGCGTTTTTGGCTAATATAAGAACCGCAGTGCTTATCTTATTTAAGGGGAGACACCGAGCACTTTCTGACCCAGGCACGACTGGGAGATGACTATGCACAACTACCATAAATAGACATTGCAACGCAAGTCGCTGCTCTGGGATTTCTATTCACCACCTTCCATGGAACTTTCCTTTTGGTTCCAGGTCTCATATAGTGCCACTGGAATTCATTTCGGATAATCTGAGCCTTGGAAGGAGCACAAATTAACTCAGCGAGCACACATTGTCCTTCCCTCATTTCACACAGCCAGACTTCACCTGCAAGACCGATGTGATCAATGTCTCTATAGTGTATTCTTTATATTTTGTTAAGATACACATACCCTTCTATCAAACGCAAACTTTCATGATCAAGCATTGACAACGGCATTTCTCCGAGCGTGCACTGTGTGATATACCAATCTCATGCCCGTTACGGTCTCAAGGTCACTTCTAAGGCCCTGCAGAATTCCTTCTATCTGCCTAGGAAGCAGGTGGCCATAGTCGATGAATAATCCTCGCGCAGAATCCCCGAAATCTAGTAACATCCTCTTTGCGCGGGCTCCGAGAGGGCTGTCATCGAGGGCCACGATGTGCTGCTCGGGGACGATCTCCCCGAAGCATCCGCTATGTGCGAGCATCTGCGGGATTAGCTCCGGGGCGGGGTGTATGCCGCGCGGCCTGGCAATCTGCATGACGGTGCTAATAAACCTGGACACTCCGGTAGCGAGTCGCGGAGCTCCGGAACCGTCCGTGGTCGATACTGTGCACGACCACTCTCCGGAAAGGAAAAGACCTTGTGGGCGCAGGATGCGCGCAATCTCGCAGATGATCGTACGGTAGTTTATTACCTGTGTCGCAGAGGCCGTTCACTTCTCATTATCTGGATAGAGCAGGTAGGGCAACTGGGACTCACGGCTAAAGATACGTTTCTCATGTGCACGAGGTCGAACCTCCCATCAACCCACCTCGTCCGCTCGTTAATGTCGTGAATCTCAAACTGGACGTTATCCGCTGGGAAGCGCGTCGCCATTGGCACTATTAAAAACATTAGGGGATAACGTGTGTGCGCAAGCGGGTGGCGTACCTATGTCGAGACCATAAACTTTGGCTTGGGGAAATTCGACGGCCATCTCGTCCACCCTAAATGGGGCGAGGATTTCGGTCGGCAAAACCAGGCGGGGAGAAGAGAAGGGGAGAATGACGTTACCATTTTCCACTGCCCGTGCAAATATCCAGGATGCGTGCCCTACGCCCCCCAGCAGGTGTTACTAGGACATCCTGCGCTGGCCCACGGTAGTTTCGTCCGCGTAAAATGGCCTTTAACAGGTTGTGGACGTCGTTCATCCTCTGCGGCGGGGAGGACGGCGGATGAATCAGTGCTTGGAGGATATTGCGGCCAGTGAGACCAGCGAGACCATACCTGCTTCTCCAGTTCATCGACTGGGAAAGGGTACGGACCTGGAACGCCATTACCATGGGAGTGGAATCGTCGACCGTGTCTCTCTACAAAGTGATTCTCTATCTCGTTGGAACTCAAGCTCGACAGCGAGTCCATCGAGTCGTGATCGCTGCCAACATCGTCGTCTTCGGGGGGCATATCTCCGTTAACGGCATGATTTCTGTTCTGGTTGGCGTTGTTCATGCGCGCTTAAAAAGGGGTGGTTAAAGGGACAAGAAAAGGGTGGCCCGAGGAAAAAGCGGGGAGGGGGGGGAAGGAAAATGGAGAGTGAATTCTGAGTTGCAAGACGGACGGCACGACAGCGCATCGTTTTATGTCGCATTCTCATTCCAATGCAAGTGAAGTCTATCTGATCTTCCTGTGAGATATGCTGAAACCCCTTGCCCTTTCAGTCTCGAGAAGGTGTGGACGCCTTCCAGTAATTAGCATAGAGGGGGGAAGAAAAGGGTGACGTGACTGGCACAAGCGCCGACTGATGCCCATCGAATACATGGAGATAGTGTTGATCTAGTTTAAGGGGCTTAACGGCCTTCGTAGGGGATACGAATAGGCTCCTTCCCTCGCCCAGACAAGTTGAACAGAATGAGATCGATACGGCTCTCGCCGCGAGTTGAGCCTGTAAGAGGTCGTCAACCAGGAGGTGTTTCTTCCATTCACGCGTAAACCTGAGGTGACCGTTCTGGCACCCAATAAAAGGGCATGGAACCTGGATGAGTCACACGGGACTACTAAAGTATAAAGTATAAATCAAACGCACCGCGCCTGCATGCCGGGGGACTTGCCACCAGTCAACAAAAATTAAGAAGTCCGACAGCAGATTGTCCTCTAAAAACTGCCACCTATAATCTGGAAAAACGGGGACGGGGTCAGAGAGAAGGCGAGATTTATTTAAACATATACATTAGGATTCCAGACGGCGGATTTGGAGGATATAGTGGAGGCTAGCTGTTTACGAAAGTGGTAAATCTTAATTCGGCGGCAGCCGTAACGGAGTTTATAATTTGTGTGGGAAACGGACCGAACGCGTTTTGGCGCGTTGGAGCGACCGTGACGCGTACCAAGCCCATCTCCGACTCGGCTGCTGAGCGGCCGCGGCGCAAGCAAAAACACTTTTGACTTGCAACCGGAACAACGTCTGCCCAAGGGCTTTCTAATTTCTCGAGCGTGAAAAATAATATCAAGGACAATCCGAAAGCAAGCTCCGATATGAGCGGCGTGCAGGAATTCTTCGCTGGACAGCGAGCCTTAGCAGAAATGTCCGACGAAGACATAGATGAATACGAAACACGAACAAGAGGGGCCCGGAAGAGGTATCCGCTTTAGGTCGACTGTCGTGCTCTTCTGCCTGGTCCTACTGATGTGCCATCTCATGCTGTTTTAGGAGAAAGTTGTGGGACTCGGATGAAAATCCCGCAGGCTCTTCTCAAGGTGCGCGAGAAGGCACACATAATGCTAGGATTTCGAATTCCCTATCGCCTCGTGGCTCATCTACAGGCGTGTCTCGTGACGTCCCTCCCGTGCAGAGGGGTCGGTGTGTGCTCTATCCCCTTGTCAAATAGGTAACGGCCTCTTCATTTTTCTGCACAGAGACCCCAATTCTCGAGAAGAGGACGCCGCTTGTAGCGGATCTACGAGTTTAAACTCAGGCGAAGCAGAAACGAATGCTTTATCTACACCAACCTCTAATCACGCGCATACGTATCCAGACATGCGGTACTTCTTCTTACACAGTTCGCATACTCCCGTAGATACTGAAAAGTCTTGGGCCTAACTAGAGTTGACTTGACTCCATCCGGAAACCCCGACTGCGTCGACTCTGGAGGCTTAAAAAAGGCCACTCCGATACCCACAAGGCACGAACAAACGCTGCATTTGCCTTCGCCAGCCCCCGCGCCGCATCCGAGCGGTAGGTTGGAAGGCGTTGCCAATAACCATATAGGACATCTTCCACGAAACCAGGAATATCATCGCTCAGACTCAGGTCCAGGTCCGGACCCAGTGAAACTCCTAAAGAATCACCAAGTAGACCTGCAGGAACGTGTGCAAAAAAAGGCTGGCGTCCCTAACTCTAACGTGCCGAATAGCTCGGCAGATAGCAACATCACGTCTCCTTCGGCGACTCCGCTGACTCATTCTGGTTCACCACGTTTAGCAGGTCGGCTTCGCGCTAGACCGACGTTGGAGTCCGAGCGCAAGGCGCGAAAAACAGAGAAGGCTAGGAAGGAGGCTCAAGCCGCCGCTCGCAAAAAAGATGAGGAAAAGGAAAAGCTGATGACCCCCTTCGAATACGCTGTCAGGGTACAGAAAAAATTTGCACCATTGTTGGAAAAGACAGCCGAAGAAAACCTGTTTTTGAAAGATAAAGTCATTTTCTATGTTGGCGGCGACTACAAATACGCGTCGAAAAGCACACGGAACAGAATGGATTTCGTACGTGATAGTAGTATTCACACACAGTTCCCTTCTCACCGGACATGCGACTGCAGCTCAGGAAGAAAGGAGCTGTTGTTGTACCCACGTATGACCCGGATAAAGTCACGCACATTGTGACTGACGCAAGGAAGGGTACAACATTGGAGGCTCTTCATTTAAAGTCTCTTGATGAGATCCCGATACATATTCCGACAGTGACCTGGGAATGGATCACCTCGGGGAACAAGGGAAGTCTTGATATTGAGTTCTTGCATGCAGCCTTTCCCTCCCGGATCGAAGCAAGTCCCGGCAGGAACCTTGGTTATCAGAATGCTAAAGTAAAGGGGAAAGTTCCCGCTGCTCCGCTTCTGAAGACCTTTGCGGACGATGAATTTAGTCGCATAGAGTACGCATCTTCAATCAGATGCCTTTGTTTTCATCGCTGATGTACAAATACAGGGATTTTACGGTGGCCGAACACACAACGCCATATGGGGATGTACCAATGCCCATGCCCAAGGGAAATCCACATGCAACGACTTCGAAAGTACAGCTCCCTTCAAACGTTTCAGTTTCTCCTGTCGACGGGGTCGTAGATGATCCGCTTGCAGAGTTCTACGCTCAAGCGAAGAGGGATAGAGACGCGAAAGTATGTGACGGGCTTTTCCGAGAAGGGCAGGTACTCATCCCCCCCTTAAGCCAATGCGCAAATACAAAAAATACGAACAGGAGTCGGACGGTGATTCGCCTTCACCTCTGACAATTGCCGCGCAGAAACATGTACGCACGCCTATCCAGTTGTAATGTTGTAGAGCTTTTAATCAACTAGCCGACACTACACTGGCCACTTCTATACTGTTCAGGCATTTACGTGTGATCAAAAGGCTGTCAATGTCGGGCCCTGTCCCAATCAAGACATTGTAGATAAGGCTGCGTGTTTTGCCTCCAATGAGCTTACAGGCGTTCTTATTAATTCCATCAGTTATCGGAACTTTCGGAGCTCCATAAAACCAAGCTTGGTGCGGAAGAACACTGGAGAGTATTCAGTTATGGAAAGTGTGAGTATGTATCATTTTATTCCAGGAGTGGTTGTATTTAAGGTTTGTATACCGCAAGCCATACGTGCGATTCGTAATTATCCGACGAGGATCCGTTCCTACGAAGAAGCGAAAACTATAAAGGATGTTGGTGAAAAGACAGCATTGAAGGTGCGATATTGTTATTACGGTCAACGATACCCTGTTTTATTTACGTCGGATTTTTGACAGATTAAAGAAATTATCGAGACAGGAGAACTTAAACGAATTGAACACGAAAATACTGAAGATGTCCGCGTTATTAACATGTTCAGTGACATCTACGATGTCGGTGCGTGCTGGATATCTAGAAGTCAAGAATAATACTGATGCAAGTTAGGGCCCAGCACGGCATACAGGTGGTATGCAAGTGGCTGTAGAACACTAGAAGACATTAGACAAAGAAAGGGTGGAATCACGCTCTCTCCGGCACAGGAGGTGCGCCAATTTGCCGTTCTAATAGCTGTTTTTTGTTTTTGAGTTCCCGTCTAGATCGGTCTTAGATTTTACGACGGTAAGGACCTCTTCATAGTTTGAGCTTGCTACTGATCTGTTGCCATGACATCTTGTTCACTTTGCAGATATCAACACACGTATTCCGCGGGAAGAAGTTGCGGATATTTTCAGTATAACGAAGACCATAGGTCAGTCTCACAAATATGTGTCCGCATTTGACACGCTAAAACACGCATCAGCGCTTGAGATAGACCCGAGGCTTTTTATTGAGATTATGGGCAGCTATCGCAGGTTGATCTCTTTCCCTCCGGTGGTCGTGTCTGAAACCTTGTTTGACATTGACTTCCATAGAGGAAGGGAGACGTGTGGGGACGTAGACATTTTAATGACGCGTCCTACCGACGACGGCAGAACGCATCGAGGTTAGGGGCTTTACTTCGCTTCGGCAGCCGGATGCTTAGTTGAGTGTGTGCTCCAGGAGTTCTTCGTCGCCTCCTGAAGGAATTACACCTGCGTGGCATTCTGACCGAGGATCTTGCCGTTCCGAACGATCTGGATAATCTGGAAGGGTCTTACCGGGGTTTGTGCCGCCTGAATGAGGCGAGTCGTAGACGACGTATTGGTGAGTTTGATACAGTTATGTGTGATTTGATTTGGTACCGATGGTGTGGTGTAGATATTCTAGTCGTCAGGTACGAATCAAGAGGCGCCGCTCTGATATATTATACGGTACGTCCCACCCTGGCTCAGTATGGTCCATTCGCTTGATCGTTCCTAACGGTTGGCTTTCGGATACGTAGGGAGACGACATAGTAAGCAAACGGAGCTCCTGTCACGACGACCTGCGCAAAACGTAAGTTTTACTTCTCTAGTTCAATCGCGCCATCCGGTACAAGGCGGGGAAGATGGGCTACTCCCTGAACCAGCGAGGTCTGTACTCAAACGTTGTGCGGGACCCAAGCGACAGAAGGCGCAAATCGGCTAGGGGTTTGTCGAACTCTCAGATGCGCCTGCAGTCAGCTGACGGAACATTTAATTTCAATTTTGAACATTCCTATTTCCTCTCCGCTCCCTTTTCACCTAACATCCGCCGAACCTCCACCTCGGTGTCCCTGACTTCTTTCATAACCCGCTATCCGATCCGTCTCCACATAGGAATCATCGTCGCGTCAGAAACTGAGGAAGAGATCTTCCGTATTTTAGGTGGGCTATTTTTGTTCACCTTATGATCTGCGCATACCACAGGTGGTTTGCACACTCACATACTGCCGTATTGTACCTATGCAATAGGCGTGCCGTGGCAGGAGCCACATGAACGAGTGCGAGCGTAGAACGCATGCGGATAACATACACATACCACGTCGCTGCCACGCATCTTGGCGAGCTCACATGTCGATTGACTATCCGCTCCTGTGCCGTATCCACTGCATAAAGCTTGGGCATTCAATCAGCTCGTGCAGTCGTAACTTCGGATCAACTAAACCTCGCCACAAGACCACTCCGTAGGCTGAGAAACACCAGTACGCAAATATGGTATCCCGCAATTCCAATTCACTCCAGCTTAGCGTATAAAAATCAATGGATTATGCTCGCTTCTAGAGATATCCCGTTATCCGAACCCCTTACATACTCTAGTAGTAGATAAAATAGTCTTAGAGCCCAACCTCGTCCTTATAAGGAAGAGCAGTAGCGTCGCCGACGGCGATGTACGTGGGCGTCGTTTTGACAAGGGAAGAGGCGGCCTGAGATACAAGAGGAACGAAAGAAGCGTCAGATAAATCTATTCGGGTGCTAGAAACAGGATATGCTTGCCTTGAAAAAGTTGGATGCAGACACACCATCCAATGCGCTGTATACGCTGCTCAGGGAAGCCTCCGAATTTGAAAGCACCTGTGATCAGTATCAGTTCCTTACCAATCATAGCAGCAGCTTCCATAACCCAACGCACCTTGGAGCCGAAGGCAGAGACGAACCCATCGCGGTCCTCAATGGCACTGGCGGCTGCGAATTTGGCCTTTGCAATTGCCTTTTTAAGCTCCTCGGGCTTCACGGAGCCGCCCACAGTCGTCTCGTTCAAGATTTTGACGGACGCGGCTGCAGCTTGCTTGACAGCATCTGCCGTCTCACCTTGGACGAGAAGACCAAAGAGCGTCGCGTCTGAGTACGGCAGCAAGACAGGCTGCACAACAGTCCCGGCAGGAATAGCCGCGGCAATTGGAGATAGACCTGCCGACCACTTCACGGACGGCGTGGTCGAAAGATGCGCGGCAAGTACGGCGAGCTCTGCAGAGGGCGCACCCGTCGTCCCGAAACCAATGAAGACAGTCTGAGGCCCGCTATGCAACACCTGGCGTGTCTCTCCCCCAAAATATTGCGAGCTGGGGGACGCAAGTGCGGAGCCGCCGGCCAACGCGCCAAGATGCTTCTCGACGAGTTTCGAGAGTGTTTCTTGATCTATGCCCGTGCCTAAGACAGCGACGTTACCCTTGGCGAAAGCTTGTGCTGCGAACGACTTGACGTCGTCTGAAGTCACGGAGACGTGAGCGGGAGCAAAAATAGAAGAGCCAAGGCCTTTCCGGAACGCGATGGCGTGAGCCAGCTCGAGCGCAACGGTGGCGGGGTTTAATGAGGCAGCGCGGGTCTCCTCGGTGACTGCGGGAAGGACTGACTCGTTGAACTCCCATGTCGAGAATTTAGAAGAAGAAATGATGGATGAGAGAACATCAACAAAGTACGCCCTGGACGAACAATTCATTACCATCACGAATACGCGTAAATACACAAACAACGTACTCGTCGCCACGAAGGAACTCTGCGGTGAGCGCGAGATGCTCGCGAGTTAAACTGGAAGACAGCACGCCGCCGTACAGCTCGGTCTCCCGCACCGTGCCTAACGCCGACCTAGACGACGTGCCCTGTTTGCCAATGGTAAACTATAATTCAACGAAAAAAGAAAAGGAAATAAAGCACCTTAAAAGCAAAGTTTTTGAGAACATTTGCGAGGCCTGCTTTGGTCTCGTAGCGACTGCCAGCGTTTACAAGGAATGTGACAGCCGAAGTTGCCTGTCCATAGTCGACGGCGGCGACCTTGACACCAGCGGCGTCAACTGCAGTGGCAAAAGTCCTGGTAAGCTTTGCAGCTCGTCGCGCGGTCGCCCTAGCAGCCAGCATTTGTGTTAGCAAAGCGTCGTCGTCGTCGTACGCGGTGGTCTCTGAGTTCGTGAAGATGCGAGCCTGTCGAATTTCTACGAGTCCGATTTGGCCCGCATGATGAGAAACTATTTCCTTATCCATCTTCCACGCACGGTTCTCGGGCACTTCCTCATCATCGTGATTTCGACATGTCCGCACTGGCTCCTTTTATTCTCTCTTGCAAGCCAATATGCTTCTGTTTCTATTCTTTGAATAGCTATAAAACTATCCAAGTCAAGGAATAACTGTAAATGCACCCAGTTCGGCATAACGATTCAGACTACATACGGACACCTGATGTCAGCCTCTTCGTCCTAGTCTCGAACGTGTAAAGTTCTTAAGTCCGCCTCAGCATGCTCTCTGTCGACCATTATTTGGCTGGCCCAATTTCTTCCCAATCTTATCCGCTCGATTTACTTTCAACACATTCTCTGCGCCTGGGGCGACTGAGCTTTGCTTTCTTTGCTTTTCCTCATGCGTTGTCGGAGGCGCCGCCTAAATCTCAGGCGTCAGGACAGTCTGTTCCTCCAACCTGGAGCGGACTTGCTTTTAGACGATACTTCCCAGGTCGGAAGCCAGAGTCAAGATGACACTTTGCCAAGTGCGGTTCAAGAGCAACAAGGAGGCTCGACGGCGAGTCAACCTGCCATTATTTTCCCAGGAACTCAGAGTTTCGCCTCCGGGAGCCTGCAAACGCAAAGCCAGACGTTAGCTGGCTCTTCGTCTGTAACTTCTTCTGACTTCAGTGATGTTCCTACTTCGACGATCTTGTTCTCCCCGTCGTCGCTCACTCCTGTAGTGTCTGCACCTACAAGTTTTTTGTCTTCGAGTAGCTCCCTGATAGAGTCGAGCAACGCCTCACCTGGTCAGGTATCCACATCGTCAGCTGCAGCTTCGGCCGCTTCAGATATCATTCCCAGCACGTCAGTCGCAATCGCAAACTCGACCGCGTCGCCGAATGCTAGTCAGTCTTCAGCAGTCGTCTCGCCGACTCCAAACGTAGATGCTGCTGGTCACTCCACCGTGTTCTACATCGGCATCGTGTTCATTTCCATCGTTGTGTTCGCGTGTCTTCTGTCCTTCTCGGCGTGGTTGCTGCGTTCTCGAAGAAATAGGCCATCGTGGTGTGGTGGGGGAAGAGAAGACGGCGATTTCGAGAGCCAGGGCCCTGGTTTCGGACTAGGACTTCATCTGGAGAAGCCTCCAAACGGAACAAGCTCTCCTAAGGTATCTCCGCCGCCTCCCCTCGGAGCTGTGCACAACGTCCGGCAGCTCAACCAATTCGCCCTTCCCCTTATCCCTGGACTTGCTGATTCGCCTGGACGGTATCCGACGCTCGCGTCGCGTCCTCCCGCCGCCCATTTTCGTACTAATGACACCGTTGAGTCCCCAGGCCGGTTACTTGGCCCCTTAAATGTGAAGAATTACATACCTGGTGACTTCTCCAGCTCTTGTGACGAGGCCGTGCACCCGGCTCTATCCCCCGGCTTCGGAGACGGCTTTGCAATAGGTCTCGGCACACCACATTATGCGCATCCAGACATGACTCCGCCCTTCCTTGATCCTGGGAGCCAGGACCTAAGCGTACCATGGGCACCGCTGAATATTAGGTCCTCATGTGCGCCGGGAAGGGCGAACGTCGCACACTCGCTTTCTTGCAGAGGCGTTACGATGGATACGGAAAGTGAGGACGAGATCTGTTCACTCCCCATGCCACCATTCGGAGATACGCTTGTCCGAGAGGAGGGCACAAGCACCACGGATGGATGGGGAACTACACTGCGTTCTAGTATCCTTAGCGCACTGTCAGGCTTCGCAGGAGGACCTCCTAGGCCTGCAGAAGATAAATACACGACACTTCCCTCCAGTCGTTCGCGTTCGGGTCGATGGCGTGGAACGATGTCCCCAAATAGAAATGGTGGTACGGAGGTGGCGCCCCTGGGCCCGTCATCTGACATCTTGTCAGATAGATGGGAGAGTCCCGCGGCAAACATCAGCGGTCGTCCTATCCTTCAGTCTTGCTCAGACGTGGCGAGTGTTGACAACAGCATTCTCGGCCGCAGTCTTGTCCCCCAGGACGGCTGTAATCAGTCCAGGTCAGTAAGCTCGGCGACTCCTTTAAGGCTGCAGAAAAAGGATGGGGGGATGAAGCACAGCTTACATATGGGGAACGCCCTGGGCGCGAGGGCTATCTATACTCCGGCTGCAGGCGCGCAAAGGAAATCTAGTCTGTACGCTTCGAGGGTCACGAACACAGGCTCAAAAGGGCGCGGTGCGCTACCCCAGTCGGTCATGCGGCCGGCGTTCCTCCGAGATGCAACGGATGGATCAGCGACGTCGTTCAGCTCGGAGGCGTCTGCAGCGTCGCGAGACCTAACCCACGACGAGCTACTCGCAAAGAGGATGTTGATGCTACGCGCCCGAAGAAAGCGTGGGATGAGTACTGGGGCAAGGCGACGGCTGACCTCTAGCAGCTCGCTCGGCAGGCACTAGCCATTGGTGGCTCCATTGAGGGGGGGAAAGGAATACCTCAATGGGTTTCAGATGTGACCGGCTCCATTCTCTGTGGTAAAATTCTAGTCTGCCGACGGTGACTGAGGAAGTCCAAGCGCTTCGATTCAAAACTGTCTGTTTTTTTACGTCTATAACTTCAAAGCAATTCATGTAGCGTAGCGCCGCGCGTTTGCTTGCTCTGTATAGCACCAAACAAGGGGGGTTTGATTGCTCCAGTTGGTATACCACATGTATGCTCGAAGTTTCATAGGAAAGGTATTCTCAGCGCTGGTGCTCTTCATTTAAACAGCACGAGACGCGCAGAGCCAGTCTGAGTTCTCCGACTGTACTCGGCAAATAATGCGGATCACCGACTGGTCATAAAGATTTCGAGGGTGGCAAGTCATAGTGAGTCGTGAGTTAGGAAAGGGCCTTGCCGACTGATTAGCGGCGAGTCGGCGACCCTTTGATGGCCTCCGAATTCAATACGGCGACGATGTCATAATACGAGCTCACAGAAGGAAATAGTACGTTGCCGACTCAAGGGAATGCGAATTTGAGAAACTTCCACTACAAGGCGAATAAACAAAACTCGCAATATTAAGCAGACACATCCAAGTGATGTCTTCGAGATGAAGTGATGTTGCCTTATTACTGTATCCGATCAACCGTTCGCAGAATATTGAAACGTGTATAGCGAGCGCCGGCGAAGTTTGGAACCTCAAGACAATCTTCGAGAAGCAATCTCCTGGTTGGAGCGGGACGTACTGTAATTAGAACAAGGTGGTCAGCGTTGAGGAATAGGAAGAGCTTGATCGTATAAATGGTCTGCAGATACACATGGATAATTGCGAGAACGGGCGGTCAAGTCTTCCTTGCCCTTCGCGCCTTCGAGAGTTGGTACGAGCGTGGCGGCGATCGGAAGGATCAGATGAGTTCCGCGCGCCTGCCAAGGCACGTTGGGCCTCGATTATAGTGGAAAAGACCGGTGCACCGGTGACTGCGTGTAAACCGACAAGCAGGTCAAAAACCCATGACCATCGGCCACATTAATTCTGCATATTGCTGTTCGTTTATGCCGGTCTTAACGGTGCTTATAAGGTTGTCCCATAGGGTTTGCACAGAGGCTGTCGGGGCTCAAGAGAGTCAAATGAGTCTGACACGTGTGTGAAAGGACTATCTCGAAGATAAAACACTTCCAAAAATACTTGACGACAGAGCTCGGAACTCGGAACTGAAAAAGCTGTTATATCCATTTCCGATTGATAAACTGCCATCACCCGAGAATCCAGGGGTGAGTAATATTGGCTGTTCAAACTAAAGCCAGACAAGAGATCGTTGTACGGCGTAGGCACGCATCAACTATAAGTCGTTGTATTAGAGGAGCGGCCTGTGGATCTAAAATAGAAGTTTTCACTCATCCTAATTGGGCTCTAAGAAGCTCCCTCGGACCTTCTCCTTTGCCATCTCCAGAAGCTCAGTGTGGCCGGCTTTTAAATGTTCTATGCGCTGCATCAACGAGGCGATTGTGCAGCCTGAGTATGCTCGCATAAGACAAGCCATTGGTCCCCAGAAAAATTAAGCAGTCATAGGGCGTGAACCAGCGTCCCTTCTTGTCACCGTTCGCTTTGGTATGACATAGGTGCACTCATCGTTGAAGAAAGTAGTGCTCGCCTTTTGTAAGGATATGTTCCGAAAAAAGGGCGCAAGATTACAGGCTCGCAAAGAGTAGGTGGAGCCACACATCCGTCTCAGCGATACTGCCTGGACATGTGCCGCGGTTGGTTGAAACATCCGATAGAAGAGGGGCAGGTCTCTCTGAGCCTATCTTCGCGTCGACCTTCACAAGAACCTTTATGTAACGTGGGACGTATACTCCTCATCAATTCGTCGCCGGCCGGCCAGCCTTCCCTGCCAGTTCCATCCCTTTGTTCAAACTCCTTCGCATACGCCGACGGGTTAGTCGCGCAGGACTGACTGACGTTTCTACCTCGTTTTCGGTCATCTGTTCGGCGAAATGAAAAGCCCATCTACGGCTTGAGTTTCCGGCGTCCACAGCGGGTGTTGTGAGTCAACAGGCACATGCCTACGGTGGGAGGATGTTGCGAGGACGATCGTTCGTGACGGGAGAATCGCTATAATCATGCGAATCAGTCTCCACAGCTGTCTCAAAACGTTGCCAAGTGCCGTAGTTGGTCACTGCACGGTTTGCCGTTCGACTAAGATGCCTATGTTCAAACCATCTCTAGCCCGGATTTGATAACCCGCACTCTGGAATGGCCGTGACGTCTCTGGCTACTCTGAAGGTTTAAATAGAGCATTGTGAGAGTAGACATACCATGGCTCTCTTCGCCCTCCCCGTTGAACTTCTCATAGCGATTATCGCGTACCTCGACCCACGCGATATCCTTTCTTTCCGTCGCGTGTCTTACCGTACTTTTTATGTTTGCAAGCGCTCAGCCATTCTGCGATACCCGGTTGCTCTTCTAGCTGCAGGGATGGAAGATACAAACGTGATCCGTCCTCTTGGTAGTGGTGATCGCCTGGCATATCTTTCCCATAGAGAAGCGCTATGGGATAGCGTTGATCTTAATGAGAGACGGCATGTCTCGATTCCAGTTAATTATCGACATTCTCATGTTCACGATCTGACAGCTGGAGTCTACATTTTTGGAGATCTCAGTATTGTTCCTGACAGCCTACGGACGAGCAGTCTACGCTATGTCCACTTACCGACGTGCATACATCACCAGAGCTTGCCGAGGGAAGACGGGACTAAGGAATGGTGGACAACCATACCAATCGGTGTCGAAGCGCTCACCATTGGTCTTTCCCTCGAAGAGAACGACCTTCTTGCTGTACTGACTTCTATTCCTTCGCCGTAAGCACTCGCCTCTGAGTATGTAGTTGTGCTCAGCAAGGACACTTTTTCCAGGAACCATGATGCGGACGATAATCACGTCTTCGAATTGCATCTTAAAAGGTTCTCAACGGCGACCTATCATCCACTCGCTCAAGAACCTATCATTCATTTCCACGAGCACCAAGATGAAGGCAACCATTGTATTGCAACGATAGAGATCGCTGGACCGTACCTTTTAGTTCTTTTGGCATGGTTAAGGTCCCCCAATACTTCCGACGAGTTGTATATCTATAACTGGACGACGGCGTTCCTCATTACGGTAGGGCGCAGATCGTTCACACGAACGCGTGCTGAGTCTGTGAAACTTTATCATTTAGCACATTTCTTCGGGAAGCTCAACATATCGGGGGGCGTCCTTCCTGTCCAATGACACCTTTATCCTGACGAATATGCGCGACAACACAATCGAGTTTTTGAAGCTGGTAGAGTTACAAACAGAGAATGAGCGTACACAGTGCCGGTGGATCGGAAAGCTTGCACTACCTACTCTGCGGCAGGGATGCTCCTTGGCCAGTATAAGCTGTCGCACGGACGCTGTGCGTGGACGTGTAACCGGGGTATCGGCCGCTTCCGCAGTGAACGGTATAGAGTCACCCTTAGCGAGGGGCAGAAGAGCACCAGTGCGCTGCGTGCCGGAGAAAACCCTCGTGCAGTTTAGGATGTATCTGCAAGGAAGCAGAGAAGGCCACATATCCCTGTTCACATTTGTGGCACACCGCGACGAACTCTTACGCACTGTACACCCATCTGATAGTTTTCTGGGCGCAGCTGAAGCGAACGAGATGATCGTAAGATCATGGCACACGTGGGGACCCAGGGCCACGCGCTGGAACGACGTTAACGAGACAGACACGGCATGGATGGCAGGAATCGCCGGCCAGAGACAAGTTTTCATCACTAGGGACAGACCCCGGTATATACGAGTCAGGAACTACAACACGAAGGCCGTCCTAACTGAGACGTC
The DNA here is from genome assembly GCA_024195185.1 of Coniferiporia weirii. Classification (NCBI taxonomy): domain Eukaryota; kingdom Fungi; phylum Basidiomycota; class Agaricomycetes; order Hymenochaetales; family Hymenochaetaceae; genus Coniferiporia; species Coniferiporia weirii. The sequence continues at coordinate 41,850 of JAKOPK010000066.1, forward strand.
AAGGGCCGCGCGAGACACTGGGCAGGGCCGAGTCAGGGTAATTACGGGGGAAAGCATTACAGCTCACCAAGATTGCTTTATGGAGGACGTCCGTTCAGCATTACCGTTCGTCGAGACCTTATCAGAGAACACGTTCGATTATGATGGCGTTCTCATGGACGAGGAGCATATAATCGGTTTGACGGTGAGCGGTTCACTTTGTCTTTAAAGTGGAATATAGGACTGGTGACATGTTAGCTGATATACATTGATTATAGGAGGACGAGGAGGACGGATCCATACGTCAGCTTGATGTATTTATCATAACACCGGAGGAACCACGAGTATGCGAGTGCAAATAGGCCGAATTCGAAAGCCAAACCTGAACCATGTTCGTGGCCATCGAGAAGGTGTGGAGAGTGTGCGGCTGATTCTTCGGTCGGCCGAGACTGATTCAGGCCGACATGCCAAGTAACACGGGATATCACCATAGTCTAGAAAAAAATTGTTGATAGAACACTACCATCCTTAGCTTAGCCCTTGGATAAGTGTCCTACTTGATGCACGAAGTCTCTGCTGAAGTACACTTGTACCTATCAGCCGTGTTACTGGTCGCAGGATTATGCGCCCGCGAACTAGTTTTAGTTAGTGAGAGTGCACCGTGTGGAGAGACCTTCGTCCGTCAACTTTGGGCACCGCCATAGTATGAAGCCGATAATCGCCGAGTTCTGGACTCGAACACATACGTGAGCGTGTGAGCGAGCCTCAATTCGATCATTGAAGTATGTGTCTCCGAAAGTCAGCGGCCAATGACTAGCTTCACAGTAATTCTCTTCGACAACTAAGCTTTGGACCTCAGCATCAACCGGCTCCGGTCTAGGGACCATCCATCTGAGTCATAACACCAGTGAATCAAACCAGAAGGGGCTATCGGAGTTACACAAGAAGTCCGTTCAGCTGGCTTCTGATACGCAGCGGATATTGTATTTGGCGAGCTCCCAGACGGACGAAGAGTGTAACGGATTAATGAGAGGTTGAGAAATTGAGAATGAACATCGAGTTTTGCAACCAACTACCTAAAAAAAGCCGGTTATCACACGGGATCCATTTCGATCTCCGCGAACCCTCCGATGCAAGTGATATACCACACATTAAGACTCGCAGGCCCCGAACAGAAGGAAAATCGAAAGGGATGAAAAGAAGGAAAAAATAACGCGGCAAACCTAGAGTATATAGAGATTGCTGCTGCAATTGCGCTAGAGTGCTTGCATCCGCATTGAGTGATTGGGGCAAAGATAGTTTGCTGAGGGGGGAATTTACGGCTTCACTCCGCGGGTATGCTACTAGGTATGCAACTGACCGAGCTGGAGTAGGACCGCAATCCCCAAATCTCAAGATGACAGACTATTTCGAAAGACCGTTTCCGTGCTCGTTATTTCAAAAATACTGCGTTATGACCTTGGAAGAAGTCGCCTCTCCTGCCGGAAAGTTGATCGCTGCAGCCCCCACTAGGAAGGGAGCACGTTTGTAGAAGAATAAAACACGGCACGTTTTCCCAGCTATTGATTACAATTTATGTATGTTGCGAATGAGAATGATAAGCCATGTATATGTCACCATACCTCATTACAGGGCCGCCTTTTCTCAAGGGTGACCACCAGTCTTTAGCCACAAGGCGAAGTAGTCACCCTAAACCATGTGACCTTAAAATAAAAAGAATAAAGAAGCAAAATAAATGATAAAAAAAGTTCAAGTATCTCCGCATCTCGAAGTCCGAATACGAGATGTCCAGAAGTAAGAGCAGAGCCATCCTGATAGCTGTATATATATATTGTGAGGCGCCGAAGCTAAGGACCGTACCCCGGCGGAGGCGGCGAGCGCGTTGCTCGTGGGTATGCTTGAACAATCTTGCGCGCTAGCTCGAGTGGATATTCGGGGGGATTTAGGCTCAGGCCTCCGTTGTAATTTGTACCAGAGGTGGATACGGGCCGTGATCTCGATCCACTGGACTCTCCAGTGCGAGTATGCACCGCCGACGAACGCCGCGAGCGCGAGCGGAACCGTGGCTGCGACGGAGACTGACTATTCAGGCTCGCAAGACTCCGACTCCGTCGGGCCGAGTATGCAGGGAGTGACTCCACATCATTGTCCCCTTGATACGTTGCGCGATGGGACCAGGACCAATGCGAATCGGATGATAAACGTCGGAGTCCATCCGCGGATGGTGGTTCCGGTGGTACTTGGGGGTGTGGTACGTGGGCGTGCGCAGCGACGAGTTTCTCCCATGCTTGGGCCATATCCCGGCGTGTGGAGGTGGATGCAGCACGTGAGGGAGCAGCCGAGGGCATTGCGCTGCCAGCTATGGCTTCCACCGTCGATGGCGTTCTGCGGCCATCTTCGTCCCCCGTGTCCGAGCGTGCGTCGACAAGAAGTTCATACAGAAGTTGCGCATGTCTCGAATGCTTCTCATCCTCCTGTATAGAATTTTGGAGCGGCCAACCTGGTGTTAGTTGCAGCATTGGCGGGAGACTAGGTGCGGACATTCGCGGCGTAGTACTGAGTTCCGCTCCAGAGGACGGTATCCTGACACCAGTAGGTCTGGTAACTTCCATCGCAGTGCGCTGGCCCCCAGATTCTTCGTTCATCCGTGCGCGTTTTCGGACGCTTCTCCAGTGCTTCCACCACTTATATAGGCCAAAGACGATGACACCTACGGCTAGAGTGCACACAACGGAGCTAGCAACGACCACGCTAGTGGGTAAGCTCTCCTTCGAAACAGTCGAAACAGTGTCAAGCCTTGCAGCTTCGGATGGGAAGAGACGTCTAGCTAGGATAGCTCGCCGTAGGCTTTGAGACTTGTGCGTGTGTCGCAATGACGAGTGCTTCATTTCTTGGAGAAAACACTTTACTGAGTCCTACAAAGAATGACCGAACATGGTCAGTCACTGCTCCAAGAAAATTTCCTTTGTATAAGGTGGAAATGCGTATCGGTAACGAATTGCTGGTACCTTACCTCTGATGATCACAGGGTTAAAGAGAATATAAAGGTGATGCTGCCGAGGCGCATGAGATAAAAGGTGCGAGTCGTAACGAATGTTGCGGGTACGAAAGGAGCGGATTGCACAAGTGGGACGACGGCGGAGTCGGGCAAAGGGAAGCTGGCGACGGAAAAGACGAAGGGAGCAGTCACACGCCCAGCTGGCCATAAGCTTGATCTTCCGCGAAGCTGATACCGACAGTCACCAAAGGTAAGTTCAGCGGCACAAGCGGTCTAATTATGCAGGAATGATTAGCCATAGAGACCCAAGTTTTCAATCAGAAGAATTGAATCCTTCTCGTTACAGTTTGTCGCGAGCGTCGCGAAGGACAATTGAAATGCATAAACAATTCAATTACGGACAGATTTTAACTCAAATGCCATCATGGTAATTAAGTCATCTCGCTGATAGACGCCGGCCTCCTTCGCTAACGGTTCGGTATATTCGCGCACCACCTTAAATAGACAAGGCTTCGAGGCGCTGCAAAAAGAGTGTTAAGACAGTTTCCTAACGGAATAAAACATCACCAGAGCTGGTCCCCACTCCAAATAAATTGCATCTGAGAATGAAGATGTAGACCATCATGGCATCAGATGGGATCATTGGGACAGATTGGGTAACACACCCTTTTGATAGTCGTGAGAAATAGCCGTCCCACGACGACCTTGGCTGTGATGAGCATATTAGAAGAGAAACTGGCAAATGGGATGCCTGAGTATGCGGGGACGTTTACATAATCAGTAGGCCCCCAGGCTGACGTCATCGCTGCTTTACTCGTCCAGTCCGTGAAGGGTAGAAGGCGATTGGAGCTGGTTGAGCGATAGCAGACCATTTTTCTATTAGAATCTGTCATGTCAACGTATGGGGACAAGCAGAACACGTCTTCAAACGAATACGATACTGGTTCCCTAGCCCAAGACACGCCCAGGGGTGAGTATGTACAACGGACCCAGCCAGAGCAGCATCCCAGTGGCCGACCTCGGAGCGAAGCATGTTCTGGGCGGCCTAGCAGTAACAACTCCGACCAGGAAGGTATGTTTCATCGGCGGTTTCGGCAGACGGCGCAGTGCACTCAGCTCGGTCAAATCGACACAGTCACTCCACATGGCTGCCAGGAGGGTCTAATACCCGAGGGCAATCCAGGGCTTGTCGACAAGATCATTGGTAAGGCCGAGAAGGTATGTTCAACACCGATGCATTGAGGCCGAAGGACGTGTTGACGTTCTTCACCGTAACAACCATTTGCAGGCTGCCGGAAAGTACTTCAATAACCCCAAATACACGGCGAGAGGGGAGCTCCGCGAGTCTGGAATAACGCCTGCACAGATCAGGGAAGCTCGCGACCAGTAACACGCATGAATCGCACCCATGTGTAAGGGTGTCTTTATGCTCGGTGTCCGTGCACGTACCAAAGTCATGAATAGTATTAGTAGCCTGTATACCTGGACTCGTTGGGTCTTGTCCTAAGCATAAGGTAGTCCGCCATGCTCCGCAATGGTATCCAAGTGTCCACCGATCATGATTCATGCGCGCCATAAGTCCGGAAAAGACGGGTTTGCTTAACGTGATCATAGGCGAAAGTTGCCAGTAGCAGATTTCGGTCTTCTTCAGCGCAAGTTTATATGACGACCCGTTTTCGGGCAACTCATGATTGGGACCGCAGACATGCAGCCGAATGTCGGCAACAATGGAGATGCAGAAGCCTTGGATGTAGTCAATAGTCAAGTCAAGAGCCGATATTACGCGTGAGCTGTGACGCTGCGCGTCTTCATTGAAAGTAGTCGTCCTCAGGCTCCTAGCTCCAGGCTCTTGCCTAGACCCCATTCGCCATTCGCCGCTCATCGCGTCTGCTGTATCAATCCTTAGTCGAGAACGACCGTCACCGGCGAAGAAAGTGAAAGGGCATTTTAGAGGATGAATCTTGCGCGGGTCGCCCCGAGAAAAGGCAAGCAAGCGGACAAGCTTCATACTACACGTCCGAGTATGGCATACTAATTTGTCTCAATATCATTCACCAGGCGAAAACTATGAGCTCCGGGCTGATCTAAATAGCGAATACCGCGAGAAACGTAAGGATGCTATTAAGCGGGTCATCGCAAATATGACCGTCGGGAAGGGTGCGTCTGCAACTTCATATTCCATCGTCCTACGTTAACATGACCCAGACGTCAGTGGCCTGTTCCCCGATGTGCTGAAGAACATGCAGACAGACGATCTAGAGCAGAAGAAGCTTGTGTACCTCTACCTCATGAACTATGCAAAGACGCAGCCGGAGCTGGTCATCCTCGCGGTAAACACATTCGTCAAGGATGCTGACGACCCGAATCCACTTGTACGCGCGCTTGCGATCCGTACGATGGGCTGCCTCCGCGCGGAGAAAATCATCGATTATTTGTGTGACCCGCTCCAAAAATGTTTGCGAGACGAGAACCCGTACGTGCGCAAGACGGCTGCACTGTGTGTCGCAAAATTGTACGATCTGAGACCGGAGCTGGTTATGGACAATGGTTTCTTGGAACAACTGCAGGATATGGTGTCGGATAGCAACCCAATGGTGTGTAAATCCATACTGCATTCTCTGGATGAATATACGACATTTTGCTCAGGTAGTCGCCAACGCCGTCACGGCATTGACGGACATTCATGTTGCCGCATCATCTCTCCCCCCATCACCAGAAACAGAGAAGGCTCTTTTCACAATTACTCCTAACACTCTACAAAAACTTCTTGTTGCCCTGAACGAATGCTCGGAGTGGGGGCGCGTCGCAATCCTTACGGCTTTATCGCGGTATAAAGCACAAGACGATCAGGAGAGTGAACACATATGCGAGCGTGTCATACCTCAGTTTCAGCATGTAAATGGGAGCGTCGTCCTTGCTGCCGTCAAGGTGTGCTATTCTCTACTGAATATTAGAGAAATATACTGACGATTTCATGCACTTGCGCAGGTCATTATGATCCATATGCGAAATGTGCGTCGAGAAGATCTCAACCGGCAATTTGTGCGCAAGATGGCGCCGCCACTCGTAACGCTCCTCTCATCCCCGCCGGAGGTGCAGTGGGTAGCGCTACGCAACATAAACCTTCTCCTGCAGAAACGCTCGGATATTCTTGCAAGCGAGATGCGTGTATTCTTCTGCAAGTATAATGACCCGTTGTACGTGAAAATTGAGAAGCTCGATATCATGGTGCGCCTGGCTGGAGACAGCAACGTAGATGCATTGCTCAGCGAGCTCAAAGAGTGGGCGACCTTCTTCCCTTTCCCCGGATATCTTAATAATCGAGAGGACAGGTACTCGTCGGAAGTAGACGTTGACTTCGTCCGTAAGAGCATTCGGGCCATTGGCCAAACCGCCATCAAGATCGAATCTGCCGCCGAACGTTGCGTCAACGTACTGCTCGAGTTGATATCAACTCGAGTGAGCTATGTTGTGCAGGAAGCAGTTGTTATCATGAAAGTAAGTGCCGCGGTTGTTCGGGAGCATCATGGCTCACAACGCGAATCAGGATATTTTCCGGAAATATCCGTCAACATACGAAGGCGTTATACCCACACTTTGTGCAAACCTCGACGAACTCGATGAGCCCGAAGCGAAAGCCTCGCTGATTTGGATCATTGGCGAGTATGCTAGCAAAATCGACAACGCAGACGAGCTGCTCGGCATTTTCGTGGAATCCTTTACGGAGGAAGCATATCCTGTATGTGAAGATGACTTCTTTATTAAATTCAAGCATAGCAAGTCTTAAACTACTGTGCCTTTACAGGTACAATTACAAACTTTAACCGCTGTAGTGAAACTGTATATGAATAAACCCGATAGCGCACAAGGATTGGTGCAGCGTGTCCTGGATACTGCAACGAAGGACTGCGACTCGCCTGACGTGCGCGATCGAGCATACATCTACTGGAGATTGCTTTCAACTGACCCCGCTGCGGCAAAAGTACGCCCCTCATAGAGACCTCGGACATCCGCTCTAATCTCGTTCCCAACAGTCCGTAATTCTGGCACATCGACCGCCCATTTCGCTAGCCAGAACGACGGTATCTGCGGCCTTACTAGATGAGCTATTGAGCGAAATTTCAAGCCTCGCTAGCGTATACCACAAACCCCCGGAGACGTTTATCGGGCGCGGACGTTTCGGCGCAGAAGCCATGCAGAAGCTCACCGAGTGCGTTCCAATTCTTTTGAGTGTTCTGTTGAGACACAGCGCGGGATGGGCGCAATGAACTTGACCCGCTAATATCCGGTTTACTTTGCAGGAAGGGCCAGGATGAAGACATCTCGACGCGGAAGGCTCTCCAGACAGTTGCTGCTGGTCAGCAGGCGGAGAACCTTCTTGACTTCGATGATGCGGCCGCGGAGGATGGTCAACCCACTGGATTAGCCGCAACGACGCTTACGACAACGCCTGCAGCTGCAAATCTACTCGCAGGGACGTCCAGCAATCCACTTGATGATCTCGTTTCAATATTTGGGGGTTCTGGTCTCTCTGGTCTCGGAAGTGGGGGTACGATGGGAGGGATGAACGGGTTTGCGTCGCCGATACAGCCTGCGCAATCGTCAGCATTCGGGTTCGGGACGCCCGCGGCGCCGAGTGTGTTGTCGCCGGTGCCGCCTGTGCAACAGCAGCAAAAGCCAGAGGATGACTTGTTGGGTTTGTTCTAGATTATATAATATGAATTGATTTCTTCTTTCAACCTGTCTTGTTCATTGTTCATCCGCCGGATTTCACATTCTACTTCCTCTACATTGTCTCCTAAAGCGTATAGCCGTCCTCCGAAGCGCCCGCCACCTACCGAGGAGATGCTAATCCGCTTGTGTGCAATGAGTACTTCTCCAGCCATTAGCGTGCTCCTATCAAGGGTCCAATTCGATGATATTCCAAGTGCCGGAAGCCGTATGCGTGTGAGCTTATGTGTTGAACGGAATAAATGCGATGGTACTCCCGCCGGTCAAGCCCCATGACCGAATTGGTCCGTTTATGCTCCCATCCGCCGGATACTCTTGTGCATAAATAATCTCGTATTTTCGGAGCATACTACCGAGACAACCGCCATCTCTCACAATGTACACAACCTCGTCTGTTTTCTTAAACACCCTGCTCCAGGCGAGTGAGTCTCTAATAACCCAGTGTATTAATATCTTCTGACACTGCTTGCAGGCCGGAATAACTCATGCCTTCGTAAACTGGGGATCCGATCACCCCGCACTCCTCGAAGAGCTCGAACGCCAGCGGGTGACCGGCGGGAAGACTGATCTAAAGATCGTAACATGTCCGAATGAAATGGTGGCACTCAGCGCCGCGCAGGGCTACGCTCAGATATGCGGGCGCCCTGCCGCAGTCCTCGTGCATGTCGATGTCGGTACGCAGGTATGTCTAGTTAGCGGGCCAGGTGCAAAACACGTTTAGTGCTAAACTCAGAGAAATAGGGGCTGGCTGGAGCGGTCCATAATGTGGACAGGTGCCGAGTGCCAGTACTGATTTATGCGGGTGCCTCGCCCTTTTCTACGGAGGGCGAGGTCAAGGGATCTAGAAATGAGTGGATTATGTGGCTGCAAGGTTGAGCGTTCAACTATTGAGTTCTTTCAGAAGATGTTGACCCTCGTTTCATGCAGACGTGCGTGATCAGCCTGCCATTTTACGGCAGTACATGCGCTTCACTTGCCAAATCAACAGCAGCAAAGATGTCCGTCAAGTCGTCCTACGCGGCCTCCAGTCGTAGGTTTGGAACGCTTGAACCGTATCAGCTCATATTCACCGAATTGCGTTTTTATTCTATGTCGCCACCACCAGAGCAACGAGTGAACCCAGAGGTCCTGTGTACCTTTGGGCGCGCCGCGAGGCAATGGAGGAAGAGGTCACTGAAGAATTTGCGACGGCCGCCCTGAATGTAAAGACCTGGGCACCATTGGAGCCCCTTGCATTGAGCCCGAATGGTGCGTCGGGAGATCCTGCCATTCCACTATAGTAAACATCTAAGTTTCTTGTTAGCTGCTGGCGCGATCGCGAGTGCACTTTCGAGCGCCACGAACCCATTGATCATTACTTCGTACCTGGGCCAGAACACAAAGGCTGTCGAGAAGCTGGTCGAGCTTTCTGAAACCCTCGCGATCCCTGTCCTCGTCTCATGCCCGACGGCAGTTAACATTGGTTACGGCCATAAGAACTTTGTCGAAATGAGCTATGGCTTGGGCGTGTGCGACTGGGTACGCGAAGCAGACATCATCCTTATTATTGACTGCGACATCCCGTATGTTCCGATGCGCAACAAGCCGCGCGCAGACGCCAAAATCTTCCACGTCGATATTGATCCTTTGAAGGACAACATAGGGATGTTCCACGTTGACGCGACCACGCGCTGCAAGGCAGATTCGCAGGTCGCTCTTACTCAGATCCTGGAACATCTTCCGTCCGAGATAGAATCGATCAAAGCACGGATTGCGCCCAGGGCTCAAGAAATTGAGGAACGTCACTCGAAATGGATAAGCGGCCTCGAGGCCGCTGAGTCCTCACTTACCTCCGACGGCTCCTTTACGGTCCCAAATGTCATGAGCGTTCTGCGGAAGGCCATCCCGAAACCAGAACGTACATTATTCTTGAACGAAGGCGTTAGCAATAACGTTCTTGTCTGGGACCATTTACGCCCAGCGTTCCCAGGGTCGATGATCACCCCCGGATCATCGTCCCTCGGCTGGGGTATAGGAGCAGCCGTAGGCGCATCATTGGCTAAAAGGGAATCGTCACCGAACGACCCATGTGACCTTGCCGTGTTAATTGTAGGTGATGGCTCTTTCCTGTTTGGCGTCCCATCCTCAGCGTATTGGATCGCCAAAAAATACAATACGGTTAGTTGTAACCCTTTCCCCATTCATCACAGAAGTACTGACTCAGGAGAATGTAGCCGTTCTTGACCATTATACTCAACAATGGAGGTTGGAAGGTAAGACTCTCATCTTTAAACGTAACGGCCCCGACTTCGGACTGACTTCGGCCCCTTTATCACTTATAAAAGTCGCCTAAGCTCTCAATGCTAGGAGTCTACCCACAAGGTCTCGGAAGCACGGTGCCAGGGAACCAGCTAACAGTTGGCTTTGGCCCGGATATGCCGGATTTCTCCCAGATCGCCGTGGCAGCCGGAGGCGCCTGGGGAAAACGCATAACGCTGGCCTCGGAACTGGAGGCGACTATCGCTGAAGGCGTGAATGTTGTCAGGACCGAGGGGCGCTGTGCTGTTATCGACTGTGTGCTCGAGTCGATCTGAGCCTGGGTAGTCTGCCGGGACTGTTCGAGCAACGTTGCACAATGTTAAAATTTTGTATGTATACCAGAAAGCAAACCACTTTGTACTAGAACAGAAAAACCAAAAGACGTGTCTCTGACTCCAATACCGACATACATAGTTTTGTCAAAGCTTGGACTTAATAGGCAGCCCGCTGACAGCAATTTTCTTTCCGTGCTCAGGGAGGGGTCTGATAAACTCCTGGATATGCCGAATAGTCAAAATAGGTATCTAGTATGAGGAGACCGAGCATACCTTGTATTCGTCCGTAACGTCGGTTTGGTTAAGGGGCTCTGTCTGCGCCCTGAGCCAGAGCGCTTCATAAACCCGACCATTATAGACCCCAAGAGCGCTAAAGCATCAAGAAACAGGGTTTACATACCAGTAATTGCTTTGGAGCAGGAATAACTCCACGCACCTATCTAGTTCCCAGTCACTGTACCCGAAAGCGTCGGTAAGGCTGATAGCTTCGGGCAAGAGTTCTGCACAAAGGCTTGCGATTTCCAAGCGTAACGCTTTCAATGGCTCCCTCCCTCTTCCAGTGAGGCGGGACGAAATGATGTTGAACGACAAAATATCCGCCATCGCTGTCTCTACAGTGGAAAGAAGATACTTGAAGCATGTAGAATCCATTGTCAGGACGTTATATGCGTTGCCAAAAACTCACGGGAGAGACTTACCAGTTTGAGCAAAGTCTTGACAATAGAAGCGCTCTCTTCACTGAGAGGCAATGTCCTGATCATTTCTCCAACTTGCACGGCAACGTAAGCCTCAGTGACCGCGCGCGATACACGATGGTCGGAACTCGCGTCCACTTCCTCAAGAGCTTGAGCTATAAAGCGCTCCTCAACAGCCCTCGCTGCACGCAGCTCTAGGACCAGGATTGGAACATGCCAGTCGGTCCAGAGAGGGGCTTCGTAGGGCCTTTTTTGGGACTCCGTATCTGCCTTCTGTAGATGACGCAGGTACGCATTGAAAGGCGAAAGCGGAACGGGGGAGGATAACTTCGTAGCAGTAAGGTCGTTACAGGCTTTCAAGGCCGCTCGAACGACTTGTTGGTCTAGTACAAAGTTATCGCCTTCGTACCTGGATGCGGAATCAACTCAGCCCCGCCTTTACAAAAAATGATTAAGGAACGTACGTTGCACTTGGCAGGGCATTAGCGTATACAAGGCCCAAAGCAGCATAGGCACTATAACCGTGCCCTCCCATGGAACGGCGCGCCACCTCAACGTCCTCAAGAGTTGTTGTCGTGGCCAACATCTTTAAACCACTCGTAATGGCGTGCATCTCGCCTAAGTGGGAAGTGTCCTTACGGCTTAGCTGAGCCGACAGTTCAACGAAAGAATTCGTCTAGAGCATCATCAGCTCTAGTGCAAGGCCTGGCTCCCCTTGTGCATTTACTCACTAGATTCCGCCCTAGAAGAATATAAACGTAGGCTCGCGAAAGGATAGGAAGGAGGCGATAGTGGACGGATGGGTAAGTGATTATCTGATGCTCGAGTCCGCCTTCTAGTTTGTTCCCTTGTCGCCGTACTGTGGCATAGCGAATGGATATCGTTGACGCTATAAGAGGAACTCGTCAGTGCACTGCGATCATCAAGTTATTTCCGTGACTTGCCTTTCGCCAGGGTGCGCCCAGCCGTAGTAACCATACTATAAAGTGCCCGAATTGTCCCTCAGACACTTAAAGAACAAAGACTAGTTCATCATTTACCCTGAACGAATATAGAGCATCTTTTGGTTGTCTCCGTCAAAAAGTGTCCAATACGGCTGGAAGACTTCGACTTACACCACCATAGCTCAGCTTCGCATGCGGAGGCTTAACGTATTCCCCGTCCTTCGTTACTTGCGAAAACTTAGACAGCATCTGGGAACGTGGTACCCGCAAGTGATCAAATCGCGCGTAGCCGTTGTCGACTCCAGAATATCCAGCCATTGCCTTAGGCCCTATTAAGAAGTCAATTAAGCATGACTGCCGAAATCATCGTTCTTGGTTGAGAAAAGGTACCTATATCACCAATCTGAATGCGAGGGAGAACTTCGTGATCGTCTGTACGATGACATGGTAAGTAAGCAGGCTATGGTAGTTCAAGGATCGTTTTACCCAATGATCTGAGTTGAACAAGGAAGAGGTGCGGACCAAAATCTTTCCCACTGGGAAGAATAAGACGTGCTTGTACAACACCGTGCGTTGCAGTCTTCCCGAGGCAGCCAATCCACCATTTCGTGCTGGTCAATGTCGGTGAATGGATGTCAAATTCTTCACTTTCGGGAAGGTACGTCGCGGTTGTTTCAAGCTGTGCAACATTCGTGCCATGCCCGAGCTCAGTCTGTAGGTAACAGCCAATAATCCCCCGACTGGCGATGAGCGGGCCAAATGTCGCTACAAGCTCTGGGGAGCCTTGCGACATGACGACTGGTTCAAATGCTACGTTAAAAGCGTTTCAATAAGTTTGCAGGACCAATAGATCTTGTTATAAAATACGGACCGTTGCTCACCGGTTATGTGCAGATCCATAGGCATTGGCTCGTCTAACGCGAGCTGTGCGAAAGACATGTCCTTGACGTTCCATTTGTGAGTCTGGCGGAGCTCCTCGATGCGTTTTTGCATTGATAAAGCCCGCTTGTATGCTTCTTTCCTTGTTATATAGTATCTTCGAGTAATGCAGATAGATATTAAGACATTCTCACAAAAGGTTAGTGGACAATGGACATACCTTTGCGACTTGTCAAAGACTGGATCAGAAGACAGAATCTCAGAGATGCGCTGGTGAACTCTCCACAAGCTTTCCCCTCCTTCGAAGAGCTGCTCGTCTCATCGTCCCTCGAACATCAGTTTCTTGAGATTACTCACCATGAAGGAACGCTCTGACAGCAGCCACATCAAGTTTCACGCTTCTGCGAGCGGCCTCAATATCCGCACCGGTCTGACTATTGTAATTAGTCGCCGGTGACATAGTGATCGTGGTCGTATCTTCAACGACCCACCAATCTGTTGTTCAGTTGTAATTCTCGTGATTTTCGACCTTCTGCTTTCTCATGTGTGGTTGATCTCGCGTTCAAGTAGGACGGCTATCACTTGGGACTGCCCGGTAACTTACCGGCGCAGTAACCGGTTCCGGCCTCGAACGGCTAACTCTAACCCTCACCCGCAGTGCAAATAGCTAGCAAAGGTGTAGCAAAAGCATTATAAGTCGCAGAGCTTTCCCAGAAGATCCCATTGTTGGGAGAAAGCAATGAATGACGAAACGGAGTCTTAGCTATTGTCTGTCGTGTGTCCTTACAGGGTGAATCCGGACTTGCAGGCTTGACAAACAACTAAAGGACGCATCACCCATTGGATTATTTTATCAGTATAAGTATGCAAATCTGGCAAAGCATGATCAAGTCGCCTTAGCCTCTTGCAGAAGTTTGGGTATAACATCCACGAGGCGATCGAACGGGAAATACTGTGTCAAACGGTCAATGTCCTCCGGCTTGTCCACGAACGTGAACTTCACGATATTGTTCCCTCGGTAGAATGCGACACACATCTGATACTGGTCGACGTACTGTACGTCGCCGACCTGCGCCTCGCCCTGGCATCGGAATAACCGGAATTCCCAGCCGACTAGTGCCTGACCGTCGACGTGCAGCCAGCCTTCCATTGGGTTGCACTCAATGCGTGAGAGGTCAAAACCCACTGGCTGTCCAAGCCCATTTATTAGGGACTCTTTAATCGTCAGTAGGATGATGAGCCGGCTGAGGAGCGCGTCATCCGGGATTCCAGCGAGCATTTGAACTTCCTTCTGAGTCAGCTGTGTGGGATTTTCCAGTGAGAAATTTCACCTGCCACATCATGATGGTTCTCAAAAATACCTTGTGCTGCTGGGATTGTGCCCATTGCTGGACGGGGACACTATCAGCAGATAGTCGTTTCACGCCGAGCCCAATGTTCACCACATGGTTACGCTTGCCCTGACATGCTGCCAAAATCACCATATTGTAGTCATAAGCCGTGGTGAACCCCGTCATTGTCGTTAGTTGCTTGGTAGAGTGGCCACCATCAACTGTCTTCGGAAAAATGCACGTAAACGGACTGCGGCAAGGGTAGGCCAGCTATGGGAGTCTGAACCTTTTCTATCCATTTCTTTCCTCGTTCCGTCTGGTGAAGTATCCATTTACTCCGAGGAATGCGCTGCTGCCGCATCATCAGGAGCGGAATGAGGTGAGTAAGCATTTCACCTGGCAGCATAAGCCAATGTTAGATCTTTTTTCTCTTTCTTAGCTAACGGCTGTTGAAAAGGCTCACGTAGTGTATCGTAATTCCGTGGTAAATCTTTCAGCCTTTGTGCAAATGCACTGTCAGGCCACGCTTCAAGGATCGCATTATAACACGCCATATATTCCTGCGGAAAGCCGTCAGCCGAGTGCTGAGGCGAACCAATCATTTTTTGAAAGTAGTTACCAACCTCGTCGGTAATGCTAGGGTTAATGGTACAACACCAACAGAGTACTGGCGTTTCCATTGTGAGATGAGAGAAGAAGTGGAAACCTAACACTGCCAGAGTTGTTTAGAAGGATATCTACCAGTCCAACAACATGCCAAGAATATATACCAGGGTACTATCGAATTGTAGTGCTAAAACTGAAGGCTTGTGGCTCAGGGCTGAATGATCCTGTCTGTTCGAGCCGAGCCTCAGCGTTGTCGACAACAAAATGAAACAATGGATGATGTCGCGGGTAGTGGTTGTCAGGTGCAGGTAGGAGAGTGCCGACAGAAAGCTGATGAAACTGCGCCTCGCTGCCTGTGCGCGGCGTCCTTCGTCTCAGAGTGGCCGAGAATTCGAAGCGCAAATACCAGTTGCAACAAGTAAGGGAGTGTGAGCAGTCGAGACGTGCTAAAAATTATTCGATACCCAGGCGGAGTTGGCCCAAGATATGGGTACGCGTGAGTGCGCTCGTGGGTATCAGAAGGGGCGACTGTGCTACACGTAGCGCAGTCAAATTATAAAGCGGAAGGAGACATGATGAACTGAGGTGAAAGTTCTTCATGCGGGCCACGCCCCCTCTTCATTCGGCCATTTCCGATCAATTTCACTCCCAACCCAAACCGCCGCCTCCACACCGGCCTTTTCTCTCTTCCTGCACTCCAGAGTCTGTCTCTTCCAAATATTCTTTTCCTTTCTACCCCTGCGTCAGGCCCATACTGGACGCAACTGCTGGGCCTCGAGTTGCCTTGCCAGTAATCGCATAATAACGACACAAGATCCGGGACTTTTCTTGGAAAGAACTATCTGATTACATCTATCGACCTCACCATCGCCGAGCGCTCGAGTCAATGTGCCGCCCTGGTGAACGTGTTGCGCCCTCGGCCCGGGCGTGTTCAAATAGTACCACAGAGTTCGAGTGGAGTAAAACCGATATTGAGAGTTCTCTGTTTTCGTCGAGGCTGTCCTGGTAACAGGTGACCCCGCGGCTGCGAACCATTAGTACATTTTGAATTCGGAACATCTGGCCCAGGTCCCCTTTATCGTCTGCACTTTCTTATTGCAGGAGTTAGACCAAAAAGGCACATACACTCGCGAACTCAGGGAAAGACTTCACTGATAAGAATCGGTCAGCTCTTGCAAGAAATATTCCTCCCTGAACAGGGCCACCGCCAAATTGATAGGGGCGCGGCCACTCGGACGACGGTGCCAACGGGGCCCACTTAGATCAGAACAGAGAATACGAAGAATCCCATTTTAACCCGGGGCCCTGCAGTACCGAAAAGGACAATATTGCATTCAACTGGGAGGAATTGCAGAACCAAACCCACGAGGCTTCAACGAGTTCGTCTTCTGATGGGGGTTTGCTAAGCAGGCGCATTGACGTGGGAAGACATTCATTTTTCCAATATTTACACCCCTGCATGTAAGTTTGCGCATTAATCGGCGAGGTCATGTCGCGACAAAAAGGACACATGCGAATTCATTTTGGACAGTGAGAGGCAAATTCAAATCAAATGGCGGGCTCTGCTTGCTGCTTCCAGGAAGGCTTCCACGCCGTAATTATTCATATAACGTCATGTCTGATTGTACGTAGTATTGCCATCTGGCACGACATCGGAACGTCTATCTAGTGTTTTCCGAGGCTTGTTCCCGCAGAGAATTGTGGTGGTTAAAAAAAAGTAATTCGCGAATACTGAGGTGCATATTCTGGAACCACCCTGCAGTACTAACACCGGGCGACGCCCGGCACAATATCTATTTTTTTCAGTAGTTTGAACCGTAATCCGTAATCCGCAATCCGCAAAGAAGGAGTCATTAATGGTCGTCGGGAGTTCATAGCCTGAACTATGTAAATTGTTTCTACGCTTGCCGGCGAAAGACACGCACAAATGCAATTGAATTGAGAAAATGATGGAATATTCGTTTGAGCTTGGGACTTTGCGTATAATGACATGCTGTTATACGTCATTGAAAGCCCGAGGAAGATTTCCCTCGGTAAGCAAAGGCGGCTTCCCAAGATTTAGATTCAAAAACATAGAGTTGGCATATAATGAAGCTTCCATGGTGTTCAGACCATGCATCGCTTCACTACGATATTCAGCATTAATACGTCATGCCATTTCTGCTCCCGCCGACAGCCGACAGCAAATGACGGAGGAAAACGAGATAGAGCTAAGTCATATGCATTCAAAATTTCATGAATCTTCCATTGACGGACGCTTACATTGAGTACTTCACAGTTCTCCGAGTCTAGCTGCAGCATTAAGACATAATAGAAACTAGAGATAACACAGATGTCCAGATAGATGACAGTTTATATGGGAAAAACTCAATTGACTTCGGCGGTAGTAATTCGAGTGCTCACGATCACCTGCATTGCCCTTACGCACCAGCTTTTTTCGCGGAGGAAGGTATCACCTCCGATGGCAGACGACACCAATGATATTGTCGACGTAACCGAAATCGTCAGGTTTTCGAACTTCAGTATGAACGAAGTAGAGGCAGCAGCGTTTAGAACAGTAAGCGGATTGGACGGTTGCGTGAGGTGCGAGCCATGTAGCAATGCCAGAATTATTTTGATAATCGCCTTTGCCCAAAGATGCTATCACGGTATGCAGACCGAAGAAAGCAGTAACGGCTTATGGGTGCAAGGTGCGAGAGTAAAATAGTACGTAATCAGTAATAATCGCGCTGATCGCGCTTTTTGGCGCAGACTGGCAATCTTTGGCCCACCACGCTGCATTCCAAGCCAGCGAAATCTATGTCCCGTTTGTAGCTGGTGTCTCGGCCTTCGCTCAAGCTGTTGATGCCATCTTGCACGTCCCACTGAGGCCTTATCCGGCAGCACTCGCATTCACGGCGCCGCTGACGGAAGTCGTAACCGCGACGCTCAGGCCAACGTCAACGTTAGACGAGTTCGAAGAGACCTTGGCGGGGGCGTTGGCTAGCATTCCTGGGCTAGCTAGATGCTCTTACGGAACTACTCTGGAGAATGACAAACAGGTTGTGCTTGTTAATGGATGGGACTCGATGGATGTATGTGAGAACCCCTCGGTGGATTGCACTATTAATTGTCGTTGACCCGCGTGAGATAGGCCCGCCATACAGTGTTGTCGTCGGAAACTGCACAAGAACTATTTGGACGTTTACACGGCTTGGCCAACTTCGATGTCAAATACTATGCGCTATCTAGTTAGTTCTGTTCTGTAAAGTAAATTGCAAGATGGCGTCATGAATAACGTCGGACTGGCGACGAACCCGTCGAGTATTATTGCCGAGGTAGGCCTGAGCGCAAGTGTCAAATTAAGTATGACCTTGGGTTAGGAACGCAGGTTAATGAAGCTCTCGACCGGGTGGAACTGGTAATGTCTGTCGAATGTAAGATAACTCAGTGACCAACGCCCGAGAAAGCTCAGGACAGCGGCAAATTGCGTCAAACACTTCATAACCCTATTTATATTTTCGTTGGCCGAAAGCGGACGGTCGCTGCATAATGACATACATCTCACGCTTAGATAGCCCGTTCTCCGATCTTCCAAGACATCATTTATCAGTCAATTGTTCACCCTTCACAGATGCAGCCCAGTGTGCTGCAGCTGCAACGTCACTTAGCGTGGCAACTTTCAGGATCCCAATAGTCGGTTCTATTCAAACGGGACAACAGCACGGGCCCTACCTAAACATGCTGATAGGGACAAGCGAGTGTAATGGAGAATCTCCGTAGTTGTCTGTAGCTCCAGTAGGTACGTCCGCCTTACACGAGTACTATGTCACCAGCTCGCGGTGGTTAAGGTACTCGTTTGTAAATACATAATGAACCAAGGTTTAACCATTCGCGGCATTAATTGTTGATGTTCTCCGCTTCCTCACGGACTCAGCGCGGTCGAAGAGGTTTTCCACTGTAATACCAGCTGTCAGCAGAGTTTTTGGTTAAGAAAGTGAGGGGCGACCAAAGGTAGAAATATTACCGTGCGTATATGCCGCCGAACCTTCCGTAAAGAGTGTTTGGGCATGTATGGTCGGTGTGTCAACAAGATGCTTGAAGTAATAGTATCTACAAATGGCGGAATAGTTAAATAAGACCAAATTAACTTCAAATAATCCATAAAATGTTGATATATCCTCTCAAAACTGATACCTGCTCAGGTCGAACGTTGATGACGGTGTATACCCACGCCGGTTAGTACAGAGAGAAAGGTACATCGGAGTTCAAATACTTTAAATCGGAGCGGCCCCGCCGATCTGACGATCGCAAACAATGACGCATATGAAGCCTGCCTCAACTTGCACTACTACTAACACCATTTACAAGACCCTATGGAACTTATCAATTGCATACATCTGAAGGCTTGTGCTTCCTACAAGAATGCGTTAAATTTCTCATGACATTTCAGGCTTGCTAACTTAACTTCATAATCAGCAAGTGCATCGATTTCCTTATACAATTCGTGTTCAGAATGAGCTGCGGCGGCCCTTTGACACGCCTAAAGACGACAGCTTAGCGGTCGTAATCTGGTATAAAGTATTGGGAAATGTGGCCTTACTTCTAAGAACTCCCACCCGACCACAAGGGTATACTTTGGTCTGTTCTCGTCGCCGATGACCTTTCCCCAAGCCACACCTACAACACATTTCTCCCTCCGAAAAGCATCTACAACTTTCAGCATGATATTCTTGTATGCCTCTTCATCCGCGCCAGGCTTCAGTATGCCTATTACTATCTCTGTTACTAGCGCGCCGAAAGCAGCAGTTGGGTGTGGTGGATCGAACGGCACTTGGAGGGTACCGGCCTTATCCTTCTCAGGGCTCTGGTCGACTATGGCTTTGACGGCATCCGGGACAGATGTGTGTGCTTCGTCAGTGAGAAATGCGTCGCGATGGTCAGCACTCTCCCAGTCTGCACCCCGTGACGAAATTAATTATCACCGGACAACATTTGAAACACCCCATACCTAAGATCCAATATCCAAAGCCTGGGCCTTCAGACTGGACCCCACTGTACGCTCTGCGAACCGGTCAGCACGCTCTCAGAGGCAACGATAACTCCATCGCGTGCCTAATCCAACCGTCCGTCCCGTTGACGATCTTCAATGCTTTCTTGACATATTCCGGCATCCCTCCAGGAAACAAGGGATAAACAGTTATCTGCGTGATGCGTGCGGTCATTGTACTGTCAAGTGTTAACAAGAAAACGTATGTTAAGGGTGAGCGGCTTCCTTGATTCCCCCCTTGAGTATCTCGTTTCGATGTTATGTACTTTCTATATCCCCAAAGGCTTCCACTTCTTGAACTATAATAACTAATAACTCACATGCTCTTCAGTACCGCGGACGCACATCCAATTACTCAACTACCTGTACGTTATGCACATACACTCAAGGTTATCTAGAAACGAAAGGCCGCATCAACCCTCTGGACGCAATTTCAAGCCCGAATTGAGTGAGAACCCGACGCCACAAGTATACGGGTACTACCAATTCAATCGTGGGATGTGGCCTAAGTCAGTACTAGTATGAAACTACCTATACGAATGCCTCGCTTCAAGGGGAACTCTTCCATCACTGGTGTTCGAAACGCCCGTCAATCCCGCCGCACGTCATGTCTCGCCCTCACTTACAGACAGCCCAAAACCCAAGCTCCACCGAGGAACCTTTCTTGACACAAAGCTTGAGACACTAAAAATACTTTTGCGTTTTACCAGGACAACCACAGTGCTACGGAACAACGAAACAAATAAAGAGGATGTCGGGTCTTTGACGCCGCTAAATTGGGAACTTTGGATAAAGAACCGGAGGGGGGGCGGTACGGGCGCTATGTGTCATGTGCACAAAAGAATTGACCACCGCGCCCGCGAAGTCTTCGATAAAATCCTAGAGCATGATAGGACTCCCAAGGAATGGTCCTTCGGAGAATGGGCAGGTAGAACGCAGCCAGAATTGTCATCAAACACGTTCAAATTGAATTGAGTGGGCACGGACGCAGTCATTCCCGGACTCTCTGGTAAACTTCCGGGGCCATTATAGAGCGTATGTTGTGATTTTGAACTTCCTGGAACTTTCTTCCAATGATACACCGTGATAGAGTCGTCTTAATTTCCGTTGGGCCGAACTTTATTCATGCTAGTGTTGCGACGTAATTGTGTACTGCATAGTCTCCGTCGGTACTGTCTTTGTTCATTCCAAAAAAAAAAAGATTCAGCAAGTATCACGACGCACCGTACGATGTATAAGAAGGAGAGCGCCCCACCGGGAACACGTATGGGCGCTCACGGAGAAGTCAGAAATGAAATGGTTCTCATGGTCCACCACGAGCACGGCGACCGAAAGAACAGTACAAGCAGACGTGTCCATTGCCACGAAACGCACTATTTCAGAAATTCCCATAGTAGGCAAGTTATGTTTTCAGGTCTCCACGTTGCACCTTTGGTACCCGAGTCGGTACCTTTGGTATCGGCCCCAACATCTTTCCATTATTCGGAGGCTGAGGCTAAGCGCTGTCCTGCTACTAGTCTGGTACGATGTTCCGCCGGTGACGTTGCATTTGACCTGAGCAGATTCGGAGCATCCTCAGTGCGAGTCCGAGGGGGCGGAGGCGGTACAACTTGACAGCGGTCAAATTTTTATCCCTTCTAGCTTCTGTTTTCTTTTTCCATTTCCCCCTTCATTTGCCGGGCCTTGGCCCTTTCTTCTGCTTGGTTGAAGACCTTATCCTTACCCCGCCCCAACTCCGCCGGCTGCTTTTATGTAGGTCCGGATTTTCGTTTTTCGGACCAGAGTTTATCTATCCGAGGAGACTCCGGGGCCGGTCACCGGTCCGATTCCGATGCGGGGGTTTCTGTTGTGTGAGGGACGGAGGTGTCCCGGCGCGCTTCTGATAGGCCATGCAGTAAACAACGTGGCCAACGTGGCAGGCCGTACACCGCCTGAGGATGGGATCGACGCGTCGCTGCAGACCCGCCCGCTACATATATCTTATTTTTCTTTTAAAAGCATTGGTACCACAACAGCAATTCATTCGAGGTCTGCACACTTGATACATATAACATACATGTCACACACTGTGTTTAGCAGTGCGCTTTCATGTTCTAACTTATTTTATCCTTTGTTCGCCCCCCCGAGTCTACTCGACACGGAGGAATGGGCACGGATGCGGTCACCTAAGTACCACACACCCGTTGCACCGCTTTCCGTCCCGTCTAGACGTCCTCCTTCTCCAACACCTCGCCGTCGAACGTCTCAACAGGAGTGACCTCGGCGCCCTCCTTCCTGGACTTCCCGCGCGCAATGCGCGCCTCTTCCTTGAGGCGCTGGAAGTTACGCTCCTCGTCCCACGCGAACGGTGAGCGCGTTGCGAAGAGCAGGTCGACCTCCTCGAGCGTGCGGTTCGCCGTCTCCGGGTAGAACGCCCACACGAGCGGCAGCGTCAGGAAGTTCACCGCACCGAAGATGTGCAGCGTGTTCTCGCGGATCGCCGCGAACATCACCGGGTTCAGCAGCGTCAGCCAGCCATTGCCTATACTCCACCCGAACACGCCCCAGGCCATGCCCTTTGCGCGCACGTCGAGCGGGAATGTTTCCGTCTGTAGGGCGAGGAAGGTGAGGACGCCCAGTACTAGGGTGCGGCAGAAAGACGGGAACTAACCGGGTACACCCACGGGATCACGAGCCACGTCGCACCGAATGTAGCCGTGTATAAAAATACACAGAACGCGCCTGCGCCACCGTACTGCTGCGCGAGCTCAGGGTTGTCGAGCGCAAGACGCGAGAACGCACCGGCAAGGATCATGGCGATGCCCTGCACGACCGCACCAACCCACAGGCCTGCCCGACGCCCGAAGCGGTCGATGGTCGCGGCGGCGACGAGCGTGCTAAGCATGTACGTGATCTGTTACGTGGATTAAGTCAAACAAGGACGTCGAAGTGCCGCTTGGGTTGGACTTACCGTGTTCACGCCGGACAGCCACTCAGACTTCTTCGAGCCGTAGCCAGCTTGGGAGAAGATTACCGGAGCGTAGACCGTAACAGCTGCAATACCAACCCATCTGCAATAAAAGAAGGGAAATCAGCAGTCTGACGACCCTTTGAAAGCAATGCTTGCTTACTCCTGGACGATCTGCAGCCAGATGGAAAGCTGGACACGGCGAGCGACATGCAAGTCACCCCAACCTAGAAAGCCGAAGGCAAAAGCATTTCTTGTTCAGTAATCACTGGAAAAGGGTATCCAATAAAGGAATATGGCGAAGCAATGCTTACCGATTCCGAAGAACATGGCAAAGTACGTGGTTCGTCCAGAATGCTCCTTCTCCAGAACGACGACCTCCATAATTTCATCAAACTCCTCCGTAACGTTGAGAGCATTTGCGTCTCCGTCCGCACGGAGGTTACCGAGGATGATCCGTGCCTCCTCAGTACGTCCAACTTTCGCAAGCCAGCCTGCAGTGCAAAGACACGCGAGTAAAAAGCGAGTAAGTGCCGGGCCCAGGCGAAGACGTCAGATGTGTCACTCACGGGGAGACTCGGGCATAAGCCAGATTACGGTCTTGAGTGTTTTTCTTCCTCAGCGAAGGAATTTGAAATTGATTGCAGTGCACATACCATGAAGACGAGGATCGGGAGAATTTGGAAACCAACCGGGAGCTGTTACCAAGTTCATTTCGACGGGTTTCAGTCATCAGTGCAGAGAAAATAGAAAAAAGACAATAAATTATGCATACCCTCCAGCGGATTTGGGTGTTGCCATCAGCAATGAATGACAGTCCAAATTCCAGCCAGTACGCGACGACCACGCCAAGAATATTGAGTGTGAACTCAAATGCGATGAACGCCCCGCGAGAAGTGTGGCTTGCAACCTTCCCATTGAATTACCGGGAGAAGGACGGCGACGAAAGAACGGCGAATGAAGTGGTCACGTGTCAGTAAACTTGAAATAGGCGTCAACGGCCGTGCGAGGATAAATACGTACTTCCGCACTCCACACAGGGACGATAACATTGAGAAAGCCGGTTCCTATACCGTTTATAACGCGGGCGCATAGCATCCTATTAATTAACGCAAAAGGGCGAGGAATGAATGGCTCGGATCCATGGGCGGGGGTTGGAAGTCCAAAATACACACCAAGCGGTGTTTTGCGCCGATGTTCTACATTCAGGCAGGTGGACATATTAGATGTCATTTACTCATATGTGAGAAAAATAAGGGAAGAAAGCGGGAGACGCACTGCAAGGAGGCACCGACCAGCACCCATAGGCTTCCCTGAACGTGATAGATAGGGCGGTTCAGCACGCGATGGACCCCGAATGTAAAGATTCTTATGGGGTACATACAAAGAACATGGTCTTGATTCTGCCAATTCTGTCAAGAAGGAAAAAAGGCCAACAAACTCAGTACATGCGCGCGTATCTTTGCGTAAACACTACGGCACGGCGCCGCGGAAAAACGCGCTTCGAAGTCACAAGAGGCGCACGTACTTGTCGCCCATGGAGCCTGCCCAGAGACAGCCTATAAGAGTCCCAAAGTAGTATACTTCGGCGCGAGCAGATCAACAAGGGTTTGGTCAGAATCGGGCATGGAGCTTCTTACGGCCGTCGTCCCAGGGACACGGACTCGAAGAGAGAACTTACTGCTCACAATACCACCCTGCTTGGTGGGACGCGTGATGGTCGCGACGTAGCCTTGCTCGGAGCCCTCGTACCTGGGCCGGGGTGGCGGAACGTCAGTTGGCACGCGTGCGCGCGAAGCTAAGGCGAAAGCAGTACAAACTCACGTCGAATAGCCCAGGCCCATAGTGCGCACATAGTCGGGCGAGGTGTTAACCCCAGACATCATGCCCTGGTCATATCCGAAGCTTCGAGGGGTGCGGGTGAGCGCAATAGATAGATGATAATAGGTGGGAGGATACGCACAAGAAGATGGCAAGACCCGCGACGAGGTTGATGGTTAGCGTGAGCCGGCGCCCCGTCAAGTTCAGCATGGTGTATGACGACGCTGTTGAAAATGTTGCAAGGGAGATTGGCTGTCTGTGTATTGCACACGGGACCAGAAGCGATATGTATATCCGGACTTCAAATTCAGAAGAGCAAGTCCAGAGCGGCGAAGACGAGAAGCAACTAGCACTGCACTTGGGGTTCGAGCAACAGGGATGAATGCACTGAAGACCACGGTTCGCGCTTGTCGTCCGCGAGTACGCAGTCGCTGGCAGCGATATGTGTGTGGACTCTGTAAGTTTAAGTAGCACATGCCCCCTACGCAGCGCGCCGCTTCACCGTTGGGCAGAGGACCGAGCCGCTCCGTCGGACGCCAACGAAACGAGGGACCCGACGAAGCTCAGCAAGTCATATCCGCGTTATTGCTTCTCCCTCGTTCCTCGCTATGTCTTCTGTTCTCTCGGCAAGGCACCTGGAGGTCATGAGTTGTGCTGCGGTCCGAAGCGCGCACCAAACACTGGCCTGTTGAACGAGCATGCGAAAAAAAAGAAAAAAAAAGATAACCATATGATGGAAAATCCCTCGATACCAGTCGTATCGACTCCATCCAGGCGTCGGTGCTTGGCAAAAAGCGCGGACTAGCGCGGTCCGTTACCCGATGTGTGATACGCGAGGCCGGAACCGCAACCGGAGCTCAATCACGTGATACACCGATCCACCGCTTGCGAACATCCACTCCCCCGTGGAGCAAGGAGCGGGGTAGAACTGTACTTGCTCATTCCATACCTTATTGCGTTCATGTTGACGGGAAGAGGAGGGGATATGTAAGGACGGAAGAACAAGAGAGACAACAAGCATTCCCATTTGAAGAGCATTAAAATACTTTTGGGGGACAACTACTTATCTCCCTGAAACAGGAAGAGGTCCGGGTCGGAAACACACGCACACCAGAAACGGGGTCAATCAATCGGTGCCTCCATTTATACCAGCAAAGGGGAAGAGGATGTCAGGGCGAGGGGCGGGGGGCGGGGCGGACCTGCACCGGCCGGGGCGGTTGAGATGCCCTAACTACAGTACATGCAAGAAAATAATACTCTGTGGGACTTGGATAGCGAAGCCCTTCGCTGGGAGCGTACACGTCAAAAATAGATAGGGGGTAGAGCGGCAGAGGGAGAGAGAAGAGGGGAAGGCAAGGTAGCTGGTCGTCGATTGTTGGTCGTAGGTCATGATGGCTGAAAGATTGACTGACGATGGGGAATACAGTCGTAACTGAACAGAATCAGAAAAAACATTTTTGAGGGAAGGAAAGAGGATAAGTAAAAGGAAAACGAGAGAGGGAAAAAAGGTATGGAGAGTACCAATTGGCATTCAATACACGATAGCAGGGAAAGCAAGTGAGATCGTTGCCAGGACACCAGGGATTGGGCGAGAGACGATAGACGCAATGCACTTTGATTCGGCGTTGGAAAATGGGGAAAAGAGGAAGGCGGTAAGAAAGTCAATCCGTCAGACCCAACGTTAGCGCAGGGATAGAAAAAAAAGTTAAGAAATATACACCGGGAAAGAAGAGGATAAAAAAAGCTAGAAAGATGTCAAAAGATAGGTAAAAAAACAAGGGAATGCGCGTTTGAGGATAGCTTGGGTGAATTGTCTTTGTCGTTGTGAGTGCAGTAAAATCCAGTCGGTAGGATGTGGTGGGTAGTCAGGCGTGTCCTAGGCATAGCTTAAAACTCCTTGGACCAGGTATTGAATCCTCCTCTGTTGTATCCAGCGAGCCTAATCACAATAAGTAAGGGTTCTCGACACGATTAATTGACAGACCCGAAGTGCTCGTAGTAGTTTGAATGAGCAAGGGCCTGCTCTTGCTTCTGCTGCTGCTGTTGCGCCTGTTGGTGCTGCTGCTGCTGGCCCTGCTGGCCATAGTACTCGCCGGAGACCATTGGCGGGTGGGGGTGCAATGCACTCAACTGCGCCATGGGCGAGTCCTCGCCTCCGACGACCATCGGAGGGTGCAGGTACGATGCGAAGAGGTCGCGGTCGTCCTGCATGGGAACCATCGGTGGGTGCAGGAAGTCCATCGGGAGCTCGTCCGCAGGCAGCATCGGAGGGTGCACAAACGTCGCTGGCGACTTATCCTGCGACTGAGGCAACATCGGTGGGTGCCAAAACGCGCCTGCGCGCATGGTGCCTCCGGGCGCGAACGTAGGATACGCGTACGATGCGTTGTAGTCCAGCGACGAGCGCGATGTCGCGGAGGATGCCTCTGTCGCGTAAGAAGAGTAGGACGCTGCCGACGACGGAGGCCCGCTCGCTGAGTCGACGCTCATTCGCCGGCGTTTGTTCATACGGTCCTCATCCGAGCTTCCGTTGCTCGTACCGTCAGATCCATCGGTGTACGGTCCACCATACGGCCTTTGTTGAAGGTGGTCCGGGTGGTACGGACCGGGGAAAGAATGATTGTACACCAGAGAATTATCGAAGTGGCCAGTTGACGAGAAGACGCCGGTATTGTTCATGTCGGTCCCGAGCGCATTCAGAAGCTCAGATTGCTGACCTGCGAAATCATAGTCTTCCTGGCTATAGTTGTAAGCAGGCTGCGCAGTCGAAGAGTCAGGAGCGAGGGTAGGCGAGCGCTGCTGGTTCGCAGTTGGCGATGCACGGCGCGAGGCACCAGGACTCGCGGAAGGCGTCTCCCCGGACCCCATTCTGCGGGCATCATGACGAGAACGCTTGCGAATGATGTCTGACTTCATAGAAATGGGGCGTGCCGAACCATGAAGCTTGAAGCTGCGAAGAGTGGAAAGAAATTAAGCAACGTGTTGCGACAACGTCCGCGCATGGAATGGTACGTACTACAGTCCACAGCTGCATTTCGCCGAGAAAACAGCAGCGGAGGAAGGTAAATCAGCTTCGTGCTATCAGCTGTCATGGGAAATCGAAGACTCTTACGCGTTGCATACTGTCTTCCCCTCGTCATCCTTGCGCCAGAGAGGGGTGGCCATGGTGTGGCAGTTGTAACATTGGGCTTTACAAATTTGAGTCAAACCATTAAAGACGGCAAAAAATCGAAATGTATTCACCAGGCTCACCCAGGGAGTCTGAATTGTCAGTGCGTGGTGCCGCTTGATGCCTTCCTTCGCCATGCTGATTGCGCATGCTTTTGGGGCGCGGTCTTTTATGCTGTATAATTAGATATACAAAAGGTTAACATTACAGCTGATGTACCTGGAATTAAGAATAAAACACTTTACGTACCAACTTGCAGTACAAGCCGCAGGCGTTGCAGTTGAGCTCGTCGTTCAACCCGCGACGCCACAGCGGCGTGTGCGTTGCGCCGCAGTTGCTGCACTCCGATTTCACACCGCCTGGCGCGGTTGAGCTGTTTCCCTGCAGCGCGCTCGGGGTTGTCGCGCTCGTTGCAGTTGCGGATGGGCCGCTCGTGCGTGCATTTGTCTTGACAGTGAGGGTGGGCTTTGCCGTGCGCGCCGGCGTCACTGGAGGAGGCGACGAGGTCACAGGCGGCGGCGTGACCTGCGCGGGATGGATCGTATCGGGCAGCGCTTCGCGTGCGGAGCGTGACATGGGCGGGACACACGGATCCGACATGTGCATGCCCTCACCCATCTCCACGTCGTCAGGCGCATAGCCGCCTATGCTAGAATCCGTGCTGCCCGGACTGTCGCTGCGCGCGACGTCTCGGAGAATCTCGTCAAGAGGAAGCTCGATTGTCGGACGCGAGATCTGGAATTGGTTATCGGAGGCGCCGCGGAATGACGCATCTTCGCCGTAGGAAAGTGCTGTGACGAGTGAGGGTTGAGGGAAGAGAAGTGCAGCCGGTCCGAAGTCATTTGTGAAGAGTGTTGGGAAGCGCAGGGCCATGCTGCTGTCGTTCCATGTTTGGCCGTACGCGTTGTATGCGTCCGCCGAAGTAGTGTCTTGAGCAGTGGGGGGCGGGGAGGGCTTACGTCCGATGCTGGTGAGGGTAGGCGGGTCCTTATCGTTTCCCTCCGGAGGGCCGCGGTCGTCACCACTGGTCGCGAGGCGCGCTTGCGCATTCGTGTTCACAGATGCGCGCGTCGTCGGACGCGTGCGTCGCTGAATGGTGTCGCGGAACTGGGTGCTCGGCTTGAGGTCGGGCTTTTTGACACTAACGGGGCCCGCTTCACCAAGCTGGCCGGCGGGCTGGTCGACAGCGAACGTGAACTGCATGCGGTTGAGAGGACGGCCAATGCCACCCTGGGTAGCCGCCTCGAACCGGGAGCGTTCCTTCTCCTCAGCGCGCTGACGGAGCTTCTCAGCAGCATGGTTGAGCTTGAAGTCGGGTGCCTCGAGCTCTTCGATCGCGCTGCGTGTCGTCAAAGGCGGCAGCATCGACGGCGGCAGTAATGAAGGGAACGTCCGGAAGGGTACGACGGCAACGGTGGCATGCATAGTGCGCAGCGCAACAGCAAAAAAGTGGTCAAAAAGTGAGTGAGCGCGTGGGTTGAGGGTTAAAATAGGACAAAAATTGCCCCAGTAAAAATTTTGAACGCACCGGCCCTTCTCCTTGTCGAGTTTGTCGCCCATGACCTTTGAGAGTTTCTTGAATTCGCGCTTGGAGCGGGCGTTGTCAGTTTCGACCATGAGGTTCTGAAGGTGCCAGAGTCGCCAGCTGAGGTTCTCGAGACGCTGGCCCTGCTCGAGGTAGCTCGCGACCTTGGTGCACACCTGCGCGCGGCCAGCTCAGCTCAGCGCGGCTGCCGTGCGCATCGGCGTGTGCTCACCTTCCACGTCTTTGTGAGGGAGTCGCTGTCACCGAGGTTGCTGAAGGCGACGAATGACTTGTTGCCCTATGCCGAGGATAGCCGTATGCGTGTCAGCGATAGGTACAAAGGCACGCACGACGACGGCGGAAAGGGAAACGCACCTTGAACTTGAGGTTTAGAATAGAGGAGGGCATGGTGGTCGTGAGCGGGTCGTCGTCGGCGGTGAGGAGAGGGGGGAAGTGTGATGGGGCCCGGCGAGACGGGAGGGCGATGATACGGCTGGAGGTGGTAGCGGCGTAATAAGGACCTAATAACGAAACCAGGATAATATTATGCATATA
The DNA here is from genome assembly GCA_024195185.1 of Coniferiporia weirii. Classification (NCBI taxonomy): domain Eukaryota; kingdom Fungi; phylum Basidiomycota; class Agaricomycetes; order Hymenochaetales; family Hymenochaetaceae; genus Coniferiporia; species Coniferiporia weirii. Next base: position 71,632 of record JAKOPK010000066.1, read on the forward strand.
TATGGACATAAGCACGTTCCCGTCTTCTTTATTTCTTTTTCCGTCTTTCATTTCTTTGTCCTCGGCTGAATATTAATCTTGCGAGCGCCCTGTGCAGAATCAGACCGCTGTTTTTGTTTTTTCGAAGGACACCTGGGAGACGTGTGCAAACGCCGCGCATATACACGCATACATGCAGATCAAAGGGCAGCCGCGCTGCAGACTTTACTCTTGCCTCCTGTCCCCTCTTCTCCCTCCCAGGTTCTCAGACACACGCGAAGCACTCCTCGTCTCTCGCTTGCGAGCGAGTAGGTAAGGACCTACGTACAGACTGCACAGTGCATGCGTCCCTGGCCGTTCTGTCGGCGTACTGGTGCATCTGCGTCCATGCCGACCAGGGTACAAGCCGTTCCCAAAGCATGCATAACACAAAAAAATTGTCTGCATCAAATCATTTCCTGAGCAACTCGGGCCCGCATCAAATTCACCCTTGCCCGACACTGCCCATGAATCGAGCACGCAAGAACGAGGCAAACGAGGCAGGACTGGACGAATCAAATGATCCGACCTGCCGGCCGGCCAAATAACGCCAGCCAAGGGGGGCAGAGATAAGTGCAACTCGAAGTCCTCCCGTGCCAATTCAAACCATATATGCACACATGCATATGCCCATGATCACGCTTCACGCATGCAGTGTATGCGCGCGCAATCTGGCGCAGCCACATACATACATACTGAGCTACCCCAGTTCATACTCACGCGTCACAGTGGGCGCGAATCGCGACCCACATATTCTGAGTTAACCTCCTCGCTGGCCGGTGACCAGCTGTGTTCTGCCGATATCAAGCCGCAAGTGTCCCGTCCAGCAACCCCTGCACGATACCGATGCAACCTGAACCCAATTTCCCCCTCGCTTCCCGCGCTAGTCTATCCCGGGAATGTGTCCTCAGGTGCTCTCCACCCTCACTCGGTTTTCATGAAACCAATCGAAGGGGCCAATTCGACGCATTCTCATACAGAATAGAACAGAACACCGGGCGGTTGATAGGACGCGCGTGCATATGCATTCTGTTATCCTCCCTCGTTCCACCCACAGCTCCAACTGGAGATAGGAGTTCTGCACACAGTCTAACTAGACAAGAGACCCAAATGTGAAACGAGGTGTTGCGCCCACGCTCACGCGGCATTGCAGCGAAACGACGAAGACGCATGCTGTACGTGCGCGAAGGCCCAGCGAAGGAAAGGAGGGTCCTAGAAGCTGATCCCGTCAGCCGGGCTCGTCGCATTTGAATTCATTTCGCCCGCGACGTCTGCTATTCTGGTCCGCGGTGTGATAATGTCCTCTCCCCCCACTTCCCTTCCCCACCTTCAAGACCCCACCCCATCCGACTCTCTCACTCTGTCTGCCCCATTAAACCATGCACCCGTTTTGGTTTGCATCTGGCGAGCCGGTACCAGCTCGCCATATGACCCCGGACTTGGTTCGCCCTTGCACCGCCGCGCCACTCGGGATTGTCTTGGAATTGTCTTCGAGGCGCCTCGAGGCTTCCAAGGTTCAAGTGTTCCCTACTTACCCTGCTTCGAGTTCTCCTTCCTTTCTCAGTGCCCTTTGCCCACGTCTCCGATTCATCTCATGCGCTGGATTCGACAACTAGCGCCCGGCGCAACACCCGGAATCGGAAATGAAGGGGGAGCGCCGTTAGCCGCTTACATACGTAGGATAGCAATTTCGCACTATCCATATTCCTCTAGTCCACGGACACCAATAGATGTGTCGTATCTCTCGAGTTCTCAGCCTTTCCCTGCCTTTTGCAATTCGGCCCTTTTTTCGGGTATATGCTGCCTGTGTGACCTCACCTTGTGTGTCCACATGGATCGGCCGGCAAACGGCCGTGGCTGTTCCTGGGTGTCGGAGAGCCAGCCGTGTCCGACAACGCCGACGCCTTTCCCGTTCCGTGCTGAGTCCGGGGTCACCTGACTTCCGGCATGTCCCCGAGATCAACGGAGCACGGGACGAGTTCCGCTCCTTCCCCCTTTGTTCTTCGACCTGATAGCAGTAGCGTATGATAGAAGGGAGAAGGGACCAGATAACATGGTCTTGTGTCTTGATAAGTGCCAATAAAGGGCGCCAACTCTCCGGGCACCAAAAGCGGGGACAGGGTGCTATTACATTGCGCGAATTTCCTGACAGACGAACCGCACTTTTGTATACCGCCGTGCGGAAGGAACGGAGGCTTGTGAATTCTGCATAGGCACAAATAGTACATCAAAACAAGATTCCAAGTTAGTTCGGGTTAGAAGACCGGAACAGGTCAGATGGGCAAGCGGGCTAGCCAGGCCGATACATGCGCAGTGTACAGCTCAAATACAGTGACAAGAGTTGAGCGCGTATCAGTGATGTGAAGATGTGGGACTGTCCAGACCAATTAGACGCCGAACGCCTAAGGTCTCTTCAGGTATACAGGCGTCTTGGAACTCCAACTCCGGGATACTCGATTCAATCGGCTAGATTTCAAGGAGGCCCTTTTGGCACGCATCCGGAGCTTAACATAGAAACAAATATAACCTTGCGCCTCCTTGCGTCGCTTGCATTACCGAGATTGCTAGGATGTACGTCGCGAGATTGGCGAGTCGAAGGTTAGCGCTGTCAGGCGGCAGGCTTACATCCAGGTGTAGGGCTCTCGTCGCTATAATCAGTCTTAATGACCAGCGTCGTCTTGCACGTTCTTGCACTCCGGGTGTGTTTCAGTACCGCCGATACACGCCTGGGTGAGTTCTCCATTAAGTTCAACATGAGGAGCGAACGAACTAGATGATATTGAGCTACGACACCAGAAGAGAAGACGCTTGATATGTGAGACGGGCACGCGTCTCGAAAAATACCAGCGCCCTTCGCGTTGCGTGCACAACGTGTTCGAGTTCGCAAAGTGCCGAGTGTTGATGCTTAAAATCAGTTGATTATGCGCCGTATCAGTTTAGTATGATGCATGCAATGACGCCAGACTTGCACATACGGATGCTGGTAAGGAGCGGCGGGAGATAAGGCCAAGGGTCAGCTGCATTTAATAACTCCTCTCTCAGCATTCTCTCTCTCTGGATGAAGAGTAAGCATCGCGTTTCCACAAAGAGGTAGATTTAAAGATGCGTGCCTACCATCCACAAGCGACTACCGTTTACCGGACCGCTGCATGATAGTGTATCCTGGTAAACCGCCGGCAAATGTTGACCGTTGCGTATAGCGTGCGCGACCCTGAGATCCGGCACTGGTGGTAAAGGGGCTACCACTAAGCCGCAGTGGCTACATAATCAAAATACGTGCCTAAGGAGGTCTGAGGAGCACGTAGGCACAGAGGCCTGGAAGTCATCTGGAAGTAGAAAGACTTGCGTGTCGATCCCGTTCATCGGAGATCCCTTGAGCGAAGATGAGCAAAACTGCTCGTTCCGTAAAGCACCCCCGTCAATCTGTGCCGGCACTTCAGAATAGAAAGAATCTCGGAGACTGTCCAGAGTATTATCAGTGAACGATCTCGGCATCCCGGATCCGTGCGGGCCTCCGAGTCCCCATGATCGACACCCGTCCGAAGTACATGTGAGATCGGCATGCGGGTTTGCCTATAATGATCGGATCTTCCCGCGATATGTTTCCGTACAGCGCGTGTAATTCGTGAGGCTAAGCAGAGTTGAAAGTACACCTGAAGATGGTGTTATCAGCCTTGTGATCAGTAGTTCCTTGCCCTGCACCCACCGAATGTCTTGACAGAGATCCCGTACACACAGGCAGAGCGACTTAACGATTTTTGGCTGGGAAGAACACGTGGCCTTCTTTCTGAAGACAGCATCTCTGCAGGAGCAACAGGATGTCATTAAGCGGAACGTTGTGATCGATCAGAATTGCAGGGCAGTACAGATCCCTCAGAGAACCCCAGGACAAAAGGGCGAGAAAAAGGAAGAAGCGGGAAAAAGGACCATAGACACTACGTTCTCTGATGAGAAAAGCAATCGGACCGGCGCAACGTACTGCTCTTGAAGGACAGTGGTAAGGGAACAAGCGATGTCCCGTCAATCGGACGTTCAAAAATTGAGACGCGTCGCGTTCACGGGCACGTGCGTGTGACATTGTAAGTGTCACATATCACACACCGCTGCCGCAGCTACGACGCCGAACAACCGCGACTAGTCGACAAGACAGACGCCGCTTTCGACACATGCAACGGCTTTTTTCTAAGTGATATATCGGACTTGCTTTCTGTATACCCTAGCTGCGATACCCCGTTGCTTACTCGACGTTGCTGCGCTCGGACTTCAACTATCTAGCTCTGTCATTCTATGACCGACATCCCCCTCAGGGTCATCGGGAGGAACCAACGATCAAGAGCCGGATACACTCAGCTGCAGAACGGGGGGAGGAGCGAGGGGCCTAGCGAGAACGGCAACGAACACACGGACGACGGAGACACGATGCCTGCTTCTGCTCGAGTAGCGGCAGCCGTGTACAAGGGGAAGAAACCAGTGCGCGCGTCTCCGTTTAATTACAAAGATTATCCGGATGAGGAGGAGACGTTGCTCGGTGGACATGAGAGGGAGGAGGCTTTCGATAATGACGATGGGGAGCGCCCTAGGGGAAGCAGAGTAGGGTCTTCCAATGCTGCGCGTTCGGTGAATGAATTATTTTGTGAAACAAGTAATATCTAATGCGTTGAAATTATTGTAGCGCAGTGCCGAATCGAAGTCTAGCAGAAGCATCCTGTCTAATGCAAGTAAAGACAAGTCGCGCAGTATACCTTTCCGGCCTTCAGGTAAGCATGTTTAGGTGGATGATGAATTGGAAGAAAACTCACCTGTCCGTACAGAGAAATTTCAGAATAAATTTCCCCCAAATATTGTCCGCAATCAGAAATATAATGTCTTTACATTCTTGCCAATTGTTCTGTATGAGCAATTCAAATTCTTCTTCAACCTCTATTTCTTGCTTGTGGCGCTTTCGCAATTCGTGCCGCAGCTCAAGATTGGTTAGTTCGTACTTCCCGAGGATGAACATATCCAACATTAACTTAATTCGAACGCTTGCAGGGTTTCTTACAACTTACATCGCACCTCTGGCTTTCGTCTTGGTTGTAACGATGGGCAAAGAAGCGTACGACGACTACAAACGCAATTTACGCGACAGGGAGGCCAATTCTGCTAAATACCTCATCCTCGAGCCTTCCCTTTCTCCGCGCCCTTCAGAAGATGATGCACCCGAGGATGACGAAGACCGTCCCGATGCCCGCATTATTTCCGATGGTCCGCATACACGTTCGATCCCGAGTTCGAAGATTCGCGTTGGTGACTTTGTATTCCTCGAGAAGAACCAGCGTGTTCCTGCCGATATGGTACTTTTGCGTACCTCAGACCACAGTGGCACTTGCTTCATCCGGACGGACCAACTCGACGGAGAAACAGATTGGAAGCTGCGTGTTGCAGTACCGTTTTGTCAGAAGCTACGTTCGGACAAAGAGCTGTTGAGGCTAGACGCGGATGTTTATGGTGAGAGTTGTAGAGTTCTTTGAAAAGCATTTGTTGAAGGATTTTCCGCCCTCGTAGCCGATGCACCGATCAAGGATATTCACGCATTCGTGGGGACGTTTTCTATCAACAGCCCTTCTACAGAACATCTCTCTACAGATGGCGTGCCCCTCGGACCCGTCCCTAAAGTGGAACCACTCTCCGTGGAGAATGTGCTATGGTCTAACACTGTTCTTGCGGCGGGCTCCGCTGTTGGCCTTGTTATCTATACCGGCGCGGAGACGCGGGCGGTGATGAACACTAGTCATCCAGAGACGAAGACAGGATTGTTAGAGATCGAAGTCAACCGTCTCGCGAAGATTCTGTGTGCAGTGACGTTTGCGCTATCGATCGCCATGGTAGCTCTGAACGGTTTTCGTGGTCAGTGGTATATATATGTTTTTAGATTCTTGATTCTCTTTTCGTCGATCATCCCCATCAGGTGAGCGCAATCCTACTCTTTGTGCTTTATTACTAAAGCCGCCTTACAGTTTGCGGGTGAATCTTGACATGGGCAAGACCGTCTACTCGCATCTTATCATGACGGACAACGAGATTCCGAACACGATCGTCAGGACAAGTACGCTCCCGGAGGAATTGGGGAGAATAGAATATCTTTTGAGCGACAAGACTGGGACATTGACTCAAAACGGTAGGTCGAGACGTGAAAAGTCTATCAGGCGACTGAGTTAGGTTACTTTAGAGATGGATCTCAAAAAATTGCATATGGGCACTATGTCATACGGATTTGATTCAATGGATGAAGTCGCACACCAACTTGCACTTGCATTCGGATTGAGTGCCGAACAAGGTATATATTTAAAGTTTGGTAATTATCGGGTTTAGCTGAAGGTAGTTTATTTTTTCAACCAGCGTCGCTTCGTCCAGGCACAACTTCCACGGGGGTACAAATTGCTACTCGAGGACGACGTGATATGTCTTCCAGAGTGAAGGATGTCGTTACGAGTCTGGCGTTGTGTCACAATGTTCGAAAGCATAATATTTTTTCGGGCGAGGTGCGGCTTGCTTACGACCTTTTATAGGTTACGCCCGTCGCAAACGACGATAGTACTGTAACTTACCAAGCTTCTTCGCCGGATGAGGTGGCTATCGTTAGGTGGACCGAATCCGTCGGGTTAACACTCGTTTTCCGTGATCGCACCCACATTACGCTGCAGACACCCGAGGGCACTCGCTTGGGGTTCGACGTACTGGACATCTTTCCTTTCACATCGGAGTCGAAGCGTATGGGCATTGTTGTACGTGACGTGGCTTCCGGGGAGATCGCCTTTTTCCAGAAGGGAGCGGATGTTGTAATGGCGCGCATCGTGCAGCGCAATGACTGGCTCGAAGAAGAGTGTGCGAATATGGCGCGAGAGGGTCTGCGCACGCTAGTCATCGGAAAGAAGCGGTTGAGCGAGCAGGCATATAGCATTTTTAAGGAGCGCTATCATGATGCGAGCGTCCAGCTGCAGGGTAGGAACGAAGCGATGGCGGATGTCGTTGCGGAGTTTTTGGAACGCGAGCTAGAGCTCCTCGGGTTGACGGGTGTTGAGGACAAATTACAGGACGATGTGAAATCGACCATCGAGCTTTTGCGCAATGCGGGAATCAAGATCTGGATGTTGACCGGGGATAAAATCGAAACAGCAACATGCATAGCAATTTCGACGAAGCTTGTTGCACGGAACCAGTATATCCATCAGGTTGCTAAGTGTGAGTGTTTGAGTTGAGTATGCATGCTGTAATGTCGAATTAATCAGTATCTAGTGAAAACTTCGGATCAAGCTAAACACGAACTAGAATTCCTTCAGGCTAAGACCGATTGCTGTTTGGTAATCGACGGGGATTCACTTCAACTCTGCTTGAATGCCTTCAAGAATGAGTTCATAGAGATCGCCACGAAGTTGTCAGCCGTCGTTGCCTGTCGCTGCTCCCCTACACAGAAGGCGGACATTGCGAGACTCATACGGAAGCATACCAAGAAACGGGTCTGCTGTATTGGTGATGGTGGCAACGATGTCAGCATGATTCAGGCTGCAGACGTTGGTGAATGATCTCTTGTTAGTCGTCTTTCGATATTTACAGATTAACTCAATTTGTACAACAGGCGTTGGTATTGTTGGTAAAGAGGGAAAGCAAGCATCGCTAGCTGCGGACTTCTCGGTGACACAGTTCAGCCATCTGACGAAGTTGCTCCTTTGGCACGGGCGTAACTCGTACAAACGCTCCGCAAAGCTTGCGCAGTTTGTGATCCACCGTGGCCTCGTCATCTCGATCATGCAGTGTGTATTTTCTGCAATCTTCTATTTTGCGCCGATTGCGCTGTACCAAGGCTGGCTCATGGTCGGCTATGCAACGCTGTACACCATGGCGCCTGTTTTCTCGCTCGTTCTGGATCGTGACGTTAATGAAGATGTTGCATTGCTCTATCCTGAGCTGTATAAGGAGCTTGTAAAGGTCAGTCTTTGCCTCGGGCATTCGCTGCTATTCTCAAGGCTCACTCGATTGCTTCATGTAGGGTCGATCACTATCGTTTAAAACTTTCTTCATGTGGCTCATGATTAGCGTATATCAAGGTTTCGTAAATGTTCACTTAATTGCTTACCAGCTACTTATTACCTTTTTTTCAAACAGGGGGAGCAATAATGATCATGTCCCTAGTATTATTCGAGAATGAGTTCCTCAACATCGTTTCAATCTCGTTCACAGCTCTGGTGATTAACGAGTTGATAATGGTTGCTGTGGAAATCACAACCTGGTACGCCCACATTGGTGTATTGTCTTCCAGGTGCTTTTTGCTCATGCTTTATTAACGTAGGCATGTGTACATGGTACTTTCAGAAATTGTTACCCTACTAGTATACGCCGTCAGCATGGTTTTCCTACCGGAATATTTTGGTCCGTTTCGTTTGCTCAATTGTGTCAAACCGTCCGCTAAATTGTTTTTTGGTAGACCTTGCCTTTGTCACCACTGTGCGGTTCGCATGGAAAGTGGGCCTCATAGTGGCGGTCAGTGCATTCCCGCTTTACCTTTACAAGCTCATCCGGAGTCGCGTCCGGCCTTCGACGTCCAGTAAATTATTATAGCAATATACTTACATGTCACCTGAGCAATTCTCCTGTAATGATTATCATAATTTCATTGGCATTGATATGGGCAGACTTCGTGCGCAGTGCAATGTGAAATGGAGTGCAGAGCAGGGGAACAGAGGTTTAGCGTGGATATAAATGACAAGATGCCGAAAAGAGCTATGGTTACGGGTGTATGCGAGTGCATGTAAACGCAAATTAGCAACTACCTACTACTACAAAGTCAGTTCCCGCTGCTATGTGGCGGCGGTGTCGCCACGGAACGGCTGTGGTGAATGAATGGTGCAGCCGCGAAGAAATGCGAGGCCGGATGCGGGTGCCATTCGTTCAGGCCTGCATTCGGATTCGGATTTGGCATACCAGGACCCGGAGGAGCGCCTTGTCCCCACAGTCCCATATTCAGACCTACACTACCTCCGCCAAGTGTACGCGGTGAAGAAGGGAATCCGGGAGTAGGCGGCGCATTCCCCCATGGCGTCTGCGCAGCGACAGAGGCACGTGGGCTATGCCAGCCCTGACCAACGGGAGCAACACGCCGCCCAGCTCCGCTCACGACTTCGTCATCGTCTGCAGCAAGTGCAGACGAGCCAAGTACACCCTTTGGACTCGGGGAGCGGCGGCTGGGCGATGCGCCACCCGAGCCAGAGCCGGAGCCAGAAGCTGCGTCTCCATTTACCGTTGTCATTGGACGTGCTATCGGCGCGATAGGGCGCGTAATGGGACCGGGACCAGGGCCGAGGTCAGCGGCGGTGGACATGCGACGCGTCGGGCCTGACGGGCCTGGAACCATGATGGGTGAAGTGAGGGGATTGGATAATCCGACCTTCGGTGGCCCAATGGGCGCAGCTGGTGCAAGTCCTCTCCCGAACCCTGGTTCAAACGGCGGACCTGCACCGAATGTGCGGGGAAGAGCAGATGGGCCGAGGGTCGGCGGCGTCATTTGCGGGATGTATGCACCGAAGGACGGCACACCCGGGGCTGTAGCAAACGGCGCGCGAGGTGATAACACTGGTGCTGGAACAGGAGCGGACTGCGGGAAGATAGGCGTAGAAGGAGGGAGGTTAGCAGGCGCAATTGGCGAAGAGTGCTGGGATGACTGAGCGTGCTGGGGGGGTACAGGCGTTGTGGACTGCATTGTCACCACCGGCCGAGGCGGCTGGCGAACAGGTTGGGCACTCGGAGCTGCTGCAGGCTGAGCTGAAGGCTTGTTAAGGATCTTCTTCGGAGTGGTGGCAGGAGGCTGTTGGCGCTGCGAACTAGATGCGACGGCGTTCGCGCGCGGCGACGAAGGAGGACGCGCTTTCGCAGCAGCAGCACGCTGCTGTTGCGCTTGTCGTTCCTTGGCTTCCCGCTCTGCTTTCTCTTCCCGCTCCTTTTGGCGCTTCTCACGTTCCTCTTTCTCCTGCTGCTGCTTTGCTTTCTCCGCCGCAAGCCGTGCCTCCCGCTCTTCTCTCACCTTCCGCTCCTTCTCTTCTCGCTCTCTTCTCTCTGCTTTAGCACGCTCCTCCTTCTCCCTGCGCTTGCGCTCACGTTCTGCTTGGAGCTCCTTCTCCTCCGCCGCACGCTTTCGTCGCTCCTCTTCCTTCTTTTGCCTCTCCTCATCCGCTGCCTTCCGTACCGCCTCCCGCTTTAGCCTCTCCTCTTCTCGCTTCTTCTTCTGCTCCTCCTCCTGCTGGCGTTGCTTTTCCTTATGTGCTGCCTCCTCCGCCGCCCGCTCAGCGGCCTTCACCGCCTTCTCCTCTTCCTTCGCCAGTTTCTGCTGCCTTCATATCGCATTCAATAAACACTTGTCTTGGAAAAATAGAGAACGATAGGACCGGAAGGGAAACATACCTCTTCTTGTCCTTCTTTTTCTGGTTCTCCTTCGCCTTCTTCGCCTCCTTCTCCTTCTTTGCCGCCTCCTCCGCCTCCTCCTCACGCAGGAGCTCCATCTGGCGTTCTTGTGCGACCTTCTCGCGATACGCACCCAATACGCGCTGCTCAAACATGCGTGCCGCGAAGATAGAGAACATCCGCTTCCCCTCCTCCATTTTCTGCTCCTCCGTCAGCGCCTGTGGGGATTCAGCAAGAGCTTTGGATTACGAGTTCAACAAGCAATTACCTCCTCTTCGTCTTCATCATCCTCGTCGTCCTCATCATCCTCACCGTCGTCTTCCTCATCACCATCCTCTTCCTCCTCCTCTTCCTCGCTCTCGTCTTCCACGTCGGCAGCAGCTTCCTCTTCTCTTTGCATACGACGCTCGGCAAGCTGTTCCATCATCTCCAGGAACTTCTGCCCATCGTTCTTTAGAAGGTCATCTGCGACAGTTAAGATATTGCCAGGTCCTATGTGCGGAAGGTCAAAAATAAAACATGGTCATGCCCATGAGTCAGCATCATGGAGATATGGGCGCGTTCTCACCTGCGACGGTCAGACTGTTTCCAAAGTTGAACAGCTCATCTCGACCGTTTGCCTTGGCACCGTTAGGCACACTCCGTGCGCGGTCACGGTTTGGCGCCGCACCGCGTCGCCCTCCGCGGTTCCTGATGTCAACATCGTCTTCCGCATCGACGTCATCCTCTTCATCCTCTTCCTCGTCCTCGTCCTCCTCATCGTAGTCTTCTTCATAGTCGTCCGGGTCCTGATCGTCCTCGTCATATTCCGAGTCAGGGACTGTGCCCTTCTTCGGACCGTTGGCGAGGGTGTTGGCAGTCTTCGCGCGGGCTGAAGGAGGGTGCGGATGCGCCTTTCCACCTGGGCCGACGACGAGCCCATTCTTGTCGAGTTCGACGCTGCCCGGGAACGGCCCGGGCCCGGGTGGAGGGGGAAGTGTGCCGCCGGAGGAAGCGTAGCGCTGCTGGTAGTTCGCGTACTGTTCTAGCTCCTCGTAATAAGCATCGTACAGTACCTCGAGCTCTTCCTCTATCGCATTCCTGTATCGCGACGAAATTGTTCGTTGGGTCGACGGAAATGTACGCAAATAGCGGGTCGACGAATGCGCCAGTGCAGGTAGAGCACATCGTTGTCAGCAAAAAAATTTTAAGAGGAAGATAAAGACGACAGACCGCTTCCTCCCACATACCGCACAGGTACAGCTGTGTTTTTGCTGCTCCTTCATCTTTTTCAGAACGGCCTCTTTCTCGATCTTGACGAGCGCGCGACGGTCATCTTCGCCGAGGCCAAGCCAGAACTCTTTGATGCGCTCCCGCTCCTCCGTCGTATTAGTGCTCCATATTTTACTGTTCGGTTTGGTGGCGACATTCGCTGAGTTCTGCGTTGCGCCCGCGGGCGGACGGTGCTTCTGGGGTGCAGATGCATTTGAAGAGGGCGGTGATGGATGATGATGCGGGTGGTTGTGATTCGTGTAGTTCTGCGGGGGCGCGGGGGCCTTCGCGGCGGCACGCGCCGAACGCGGAGGATTCGTCGACGCGGGCGGGCTGGTCACTGCGGGGGCCGCTGGGGCGTAGGACATGGGCTGCTTACCCGCTGCACGCGACGACGGCGGAGGGTTGGCGGCTGCACGGGCGGGGGGCATCGCACTCGGACTCCGAATGGGCTGCTGGATCGGATGAGTATTCGTACTCGGCGTGACTGTTTTCCCTGTGACATCCGCACCCGGCCCCTCTGGCTCCGGCCCCAGCTCCGGCTCCGGCTCCGCATATGGTGTACTACTAACGTATTTCTTCTTTTTCTTTTTGTTTTTCTTTCGCGGTGAGGTGCCGTTGCTATTGCCGAACGACGCTGGGTATGCGCCTGGCAGCTCGAGCAGGTCCTCCTCGTAGCTCACTGAGAACTGGCCCGTCCCCATCTCCGTTTCAAACGGCAGCTTGACGGCGCGCATACGTCTCATGTCCATGTGCATCTCCAACTCCTCCTCGTCCACCTCATCCTCGCTGTAAATCTCGTCCCCGTATACCCCGTCCGAATCGATGAATTCGGGTGAGAGCACCACACTCGCGTGCAGCGCCGTTTGTCCGCCCATCCCGCCGCGTGCAGGTAGGGCAGCCTTGCCCGCAACAGGACGCTCTAGTGTTTGAGTGATTGTCAGCTCAGAAAGCGCACCAGGTTCGCATGTCGTCCTACCGGTGCCATTGTTATTGGTGCGCCCGCCAGGTCCAACGCCCACGCCCACTCCAACGCCTACACTGCCTTCCAATAGCTGTTGCGCGATCGCATACAGTGTGCGTTGCTTGGCCTCGTCTGAGCCGAGGTCGAGTCCATTCATGCCGGCGAGTGCACTCTGTACAAACGCGCGCATCCCGCTGGGCAACGCATCAAGACTCTCCCGTACCTCGCGTACCTCATCTGCAACTGCACCTGCCGCACCAAACCCGACCTTACGGTACAATTCTGCGAGCAGCTCCGCCGGCGCTGCATCCAATGCACCCAGGTTCTGCCCGTTGCTGTGCCCGTTACTTTGCCGTACTGCTGCAGACAGCGAAGCGAGTGACGCGGTTGTTGAGAGATGTACAGACTCGAGGTCAGGTGAGAGTCCGGTACGCGTATGCGGAAAAGCAGTCGTATTCCTGCATGGTTCGAGCGTAGGCAAGTCGTCGTCTGCGTCGCTCATAACATCGTGCATGTTCGTGCTCTCCGGCATGGCACCGCCTGTCCTTCCTTTCGTTTTCTTCTTCCTCTTCTTCTTTCCTCCGTGTGTAGGAGTGTCGACGAGAGCAGCCGCAGGCACATTCGCTGGTGTCAACCCACCGTGCTGCTGCTTTCCATTCTTCGCTGAAGCCGTTACTGGCATGTTGGCCGGTCTGCTCGTCCGTTTTAATGCGTGCTGTAGATGTCCCGAAGGATGAGCCCCGTGCTAGTATTCGACGTAAGCGTCCGTGGAATTGAAGACACCCTCGGGAGGCAAGAACCTGTGAGCGCGGCGCGACAGAAGTCAATGTCCACGCCCGTCGATGATGGAGTTGAGTGTGAGCTCACGTTGCACCAGTTGGCCAAAGCGCTGTCGATATTGCTGAAGACGACGAGGGAATGGGTGGCGGTTATGCCCGACGGTGCAGTAGTAGTTGCTGTCGGCGTCACAAGCTGAAATGGACGAAGATCCTACTAGCTACGCAGATCCAGACCCAAACCAGATCTGTAGTTCGGAGGAGTATACTTCCTTTCTGGGGTTTTTCATCCCGTACATACGAAGTTTTTCTCGGCTAATATCTAGATTCAGTAGTAAACTAAACCTTCGGGCCGTCCTCAACTCCCGAAAGAGCTCCGCTCCGCACATGCAGGATTACGGTAAGCAGCAACTTGAAAATTGTCTTCAAGCACATCTACATGCTTCTGTGCCATTATTTTTCTTGGAAAGTGGCATAGTGGAAGATACCCGCTGAATATTATTTCTTAGGACTCCTACCCAGAATACGACACTAACGACTACAGATGCAGTGGGGGCTAGTAAGTAGCTGCATGCTGCCTCACTTTCTCAATTAAAATTATGCTTCAACCTTTGCGTCATTACTCGAAGTAAATAATAAGTTCGTTTCAGCCCCGTAGCTAAACCCATCTGTACCTCTTCGTCTCGCGTGCCGCACTCGTAGGTGGGATCCAATCGATCGTTGCGTTCGCAGGCACGCCTGGGTACGATAGTTCCAGCGCGGGCGCTCTACGCTTCCTCCATGCGTCTGCTGGTCCATAGTCCGTGCCTGTGCTTGAGGGTACCACGCCTGTACTCACATCAGGCGAAAATGGCAGGCCGAATGTCTCGAGTGTGTGTGGACTGGAGAAAGCGTCGAGGTCGACGCCCGCGGGCACAAGGAAAAGTGATGAACTTGAGTCCCCCCCTCCTCTCCCTGCGTCCGCTTCTGCCGACTTTTTGGACAATCTACCGATACTCTGAGTATCACGCATGGCGCTACTTCCAGATTTTACACTAGACGGATGGGTCGTGGACGCGCTTAAAGGCCTTTGAGCCCTTGGGAAGCTTGAAACAACGCTGTACCTCGAAGAATCGGAGAAAGAGGTGATTCTTTCGGGACCCGCCGAACTCGATTGCTCTTCGCTTTCCTTGGCCGTCGAAACCACTCCCTTTGAAGTAGAGGCGACATTGGAATCGTTCATGGTGGGTTTAAGTGCCGGTGCTGAATAATGATCCAGCCGGTTCAAAATTGCATGCGAGTCCGACCTTACTCGAGAGCCTATGTCTATGTTCACTTTGACCGTCTCCTTGGAAGCTATTTCAGGTTCTCGGTTAGAAGGCTCCGTCGCCTTAGGGATTTTCTTCGCTTGTCGAACTGATGTTTTTTTCGCCAGCGGGACGTCTTGTTGTCGCCGCCGTTGCTGTCCCCTTAGTGGACCTGCCTCGAGGGAAAGAGGTTTAAGGGTGATCGTGCCCCTAATGAACATCACTGCGAGAGCAAACGTGAAGTACGCAGGCCAGATACTGATCGAGCCTGTGGGAAGGCCGGACGAGGGCCATCCAGACAAGTAAAACCCTCTGTCCATGAGCCACACGTTGGGTCCCTGTGTTCTTTTACTTAATAGACCTTTTTCCCAATGGGGTAAGAAAAAAGCTGTACCTGGAGAAATCCCTTGGGACAGGAGGCGACGTACGGACGCCCATCTTTCTGAGTGATATTGTGCTTCGTCAGAAGTTTGATTATCGCTTGGGAAACAAAATGCTGCAAGCGCCTGAGTCTAAGTAAATTGAAATTATTATAGCAAGGTGTTCTAGTACATAAGAAATTAGTCTTACTCTTGCGCGCCGTCCGGGATGCCATTTTCTCTGCAGAGGATTCGATTTTTTGCTACGTTTTCTGGACGATGGCACTGTACGAATGAAGGTAGTCAGATTTTTTTAAGATGTTGATACCCCCCTTTCATTCACGGTAGGAGGGAAAAGGTTTAAAAAAGGTCGGCTCACCTCGGAGAGGAGGGCAGTATTGGCGCTTGTTGCTTCATCAGATAATTCATGGGATGATGAGTAGCTTTCCATTTTTCTCAAAAATAATCGTAGCGTCGATAAAGTGCGATGTTTGCCCTGCAAGGTCGTGGTAGGTGGAAAAGAAAAAAGAAAATCAGCCACAGACCAAAGCGGCCGACTCAAATATTTACGTAAGTATTGCATACATTCATTTTAAGAGTTTGACCGGCTCCATCAAGCACCTACATGTGTACGTGTATAGTGTTTTGCACGATTGCGATAGAACTCGTACTTAAAAATATTAAAATCACAACAGCACAAAAAGAGACAAATCGCAATGTAAGCAAATGGGTAAGCTCTCTTTAATCAGTCTTTCAAGTTCGTCCATCCTGAAAAGAAACTTATTAATTATAGTCTTTCCAATACGTTGGTATCGTGCTGCTATGTCAGAAGTGAGCTTAAGAGGGCTTAGTTTATACCTTGGACATTGTTGGAGACCATCTTTCACACCGCGGTTCGCATCGCATGGATCTCTCAACGGTCGTCCTGGTTCAACTAGAGTAAAGATCGTGCGGGCCAGTCGCAGAAGCTCGGTGTACCTCCGAAGCAAATGATGGACGTCTGGGCTTCTAAGGGCGCTCAAACGTAAAATGTCCTCGACCGCTTCAAAGTCTCCTCCGAGGTTTGTCCTCAGCCGCGGCGGCGCACCTTAAAACCGAGAGTAGATTTTACAGACTTGCGGCCCGGGTAGATACCTTGAGCGCTAAGCAGCCTCAACGTGCATTAATCTTTTTGTAAAGGCTAGGCCGGGCGTCGTTCCGTCGGTCTGGCTGGACTTCCTTGGACCAGCCTTTATCATAACCGCACCTTGACGGGTCCTGGGACACTGCAGAGAGCATAAATTCGCATCAAATTTCGGGAAAAATCGATGGTCGCCGCAGACTCAGGGAGAAGTACACGGGTCCAGATCGGAGTTGAAGACGTGCCCGAGAGCCCGTAATTCTTCAAATGATCGACTCCGTCCCACTGTCTAGCTGAAGGTGTTGGCCATGCAGCTTTTATGTTCTTTGTTATACAAGCACCGATGATAATCAAACTGATAATTTTGAATCGCTGTCATCAGCAGTGCTACGCGTATGAGTAGGCCTGAACGGACCTCGTTGAACGAATTACGAGTATTATCATAAGGCAAGGAACCTAAAAGCTCACAATATTGATATCACGATCCCCTCATAAGTACATATCTTTTTCATTCACGCCGATGGCGAGCGGTCCGTTCTGTGCAAGCGTATCGGAAATGAAAAGCGAATATCTTGAAAAGATGCCTTTAAGTCCAAATAACATATGAATGGCAAAGTCGCCGTTCCCAGCGTCGCCATTAATTGAGAGTTGCTGCCTCATTCCGGGACGGAGTCAGAAGATTGCCCTCAGGCATCCAAAGACCAGGGTAATGTATACAGACAGCAGACATTTGTCGTTAAATTCGTTGTGAATAATATCGAAACTGAAAGGTAGTGGAACATAGCCGTAAATAAGTAGGGGAGTCGGACGTTCGCGTCGGCGAGTACGTCACTTTGCGTTCCTATTTCTCTGACCACAAAACCACCATGTCGTTGGCATACGCTCTCGAAAAAGAGGTTGCAGTCTCAGCGGTTCTCCGTGCTTGTAACCTCACCTCGTCCATCTTCAATAAACTCGTCAAGGATGAGCGGCTCACCAAGGACGACAAATCGCCTGTGACTGGTTCGTTGTCTGCATCCCGCCTCGCCGCATACATTCATAGTCTTCCGCGGCCGCGTCCCGATCGCAGTCGGCGACTTTTCCGCTCAGGCTGTCGTGAACACAATTCTCGCCAACGCATTTCCAGAAGACAAGATTGTTGGTGAGGAGGACTCCGCAGACCTGCGCGTAGAGACAAATAGCGTGCTGCGCGATCGCGTCGTGGAGCTTGCCAACCAGGCGCTCTCATCCGATCTTGTTCACGGTGACAACGTACAATGGGGTATCGGTCCCGGGAAGCAGCGCACTACTGAAGAGCTTCTCAATGTTATAGACAGAGGAAACCACGGCGGTGGAAAGACAGGTCGTGAGTCGCATTCCGCTCGTTGTTCTGCAAATTTTGAGCCACTACTAATATCGCCCGTCTTTCAGGAATGTGGACCCTAGATCCAATTGATGGAACGAAAGGTTTCCTTCGTGGCGAACAATACGCTGTTTGTCTCGCTTTTCTCATCGACTCGAAGGTCCAAGTTGGTGTGATAGGTTGCCCGAACCTCCCTATCGACGCCTCAGTACCCAATGGTCAAAAGGGCTGTCTTTTCGTTGCCGTACGCGGGCAAGGCGCGGAACAGGTAAATCAAACATTTTTTTTTGTCCTCTTTCGACTGTACTAAGCTACTTTCTTACCTTGAAGCGCATGTTGTCGAACTCCAAGCCTACTCCACTAACCATACCGACGTTCAAAGATTCCGAGATCAACTTCCTTGAATCTGTCGAATCTGGACATTCTGCGCTTGGTTTTAATGCGCGCGTTGCACGAATTCTGAACATTACACGCGAGCCGACGCGCATGGACAGTCAGGCAAAATACTGTGCTTTAGCCCGCGGTGACGGTAGTGTCTACATTCGCATGCCTGTCGGTATTGGTTATAGGGAGAAAATATGGGTAGGCGTACCCTCCGTTTATCCACATGACACACACTCGATTCATGCTCACTCACGTTATTATTATTAGGACCACGCCGCAGGCGCTCTGCTCGTCGAGGAGTCCGGTGGCATCGTCACAGACTCACGCGGTGAGCCGCTTGACTTCGGGCTCGGACGCACTCTCGGAGAAAACTTTGGCGTCGTTGCTGCAGGAAAGGAAGTGCACAGCAAAGTTATCGCAGCGATCAAAAAGGCAAAAGAGGAGGAGGAAGCCGAAAAGGCCAACAGCAAAATATAATTGAGGCCCATTGTACGAACAAGTTGTGTAAGTTTGTGATACAGCTGGTTGTGAAGCGGCAAAAGGAATAAAGGAAAAATGTTCGCTACGTTGGTCAGACAGCGGTGGCTTTTATGCAAACTTAAATGCCGGTTCTAGCGCGCTCGCGGCATTACGGATATCCGTTCATGTGGCGATTGCAAATCCTCAGGCATTGACTGTCCGAGGGAAGTTCCACCTTCACTATTCGTAGTTCGCTGGCGCACTGGGCTCCCTCAGAGGTCCCGTAATCGGGCAAATACCAAAGATGCACGTGTCCCCATACTGTATCTCCTTCTCTAACTCGATCACCGCTTTCTCCGCTTCGAATCCGGATAAACTGATTTCCTCGGTTTCTTGGTCTGTGCATGCGTCCATAGCAAACGTCAAAGTCTCGCGATGTGTAGGATGGTCCGGTACTCAACCCGCTTCAAGCGCAGGCCCAATTCATGTACACACTGAGCAGCTTTTAGACGCCCGCGTTTCCAAAGGTCAAAGCTGACGTCGAAGAACCTTAAACATTTCTGCCTGAAATTGTCACGAGTTCGCATTTCTTCGCATTCGTCAACTCAACGGCTTAATGTCGGAAGCTCTGACTAACATTCCTAGAGGTCCCGACGCTTCATAAACCCTCAAATCTTGTTCGCTTAGATCCACAAGCTAAAATTCTTGTAACCCAATACCGTCTTTGAAATGCGGCGCACACTGGGTCTTTTCGCCTTTTTAACCATGTCTTTTGCCAAATCACTACCAGGGGAGCACACCGTCAAAAATGACGATCCCTTTATTTACTATCATGGTCGATGGGACGCGTCCCCCGGTACTTGGTGGTAAGTCGACTTGGGGCAATAGATACGTTGACGTTGTCCATCGCTCAGACAATCTCCAGGGCCGGATCCGGCTTCAAGCTCAACGTCGAAGATCTAACATCTCTGAAGCTAAATCTTGGCAATCACACTACGTCTCCTCTTGTTTCTGTGGGCGTATCGCTCAACTACAATCCGTTTTTCACCGTCAACATTTCTGCTGGAGAAAATATCATCCCTCTGGATTCTTTGAACAGAACAGGAAGTAATACAGTCGTTCGAATCAACTCATGGAACTGGCAGGACAACCGCGTCAATCTGGAATCTATAGTCTTGAACACAGTACGTAACGGGTTCCTCTTGTGTACCTCGAGAGCATATATATTAAGTTCAATCCAGGAAGCTAAGTTGTTGCCCTACGCGCCCTCAAAACTGGCCTTTCAATTTATCGGGGACTCCCTCTCAGCCGTCAGTATTTTTTCGTTTCCCGCTTCTTTACACAAACTTCACGCATCTTACGATTCTGCAGGGCCAATACCTCCCTCAGGGTGTCGATCAGGCCTGGCCGTTCTTGACTGGCGAATTTTTCAAAGCAGAACACGTCGTAGTTGCACAACCAGGAGCTGCTCTTACGGTTTGTTTGGTTTGGCCATCATCCTCGGCAATTCATTTTGACTACGTATACCACAAAGGATATCGTATCATACGGCAACGAGCACGGAATGTCTTTCCAGTTCTTCAGGGTGTGTAGTTTCTGCGATTGCCTTCTCGTAACCTTTTTCTTAAAATTCAAAGACCGAGGACACCGGGTACTTTTACACAACGGACCACAATTACACAACGCCTTGGAACTTCAAGCGTGATATTCCAGCTGCCGATGTCGTCATCATTCATCTCGGGTACGTATTCCATGACTCTCACGCATACAGAGCTATATATTCCATCAACAGTGCCAATGACAATGGCCAGAATGTTCCGGCCGACGAATTTGTACAGGTAAAGGGTCAGCATCCAGTCACCTTTAGAAACCTTTGATGAAACGGAAATACAGAATTATCTGAACTTCCTCGTTCACTTGAGGGAAATCTACGTCCGCCAACCCATATTGATTTTTACTCCAGTACGTTTACCTTTCGCCATGCACTAAACCCCAGTTTCAACCCTTAAACTATAGTGGGGCTGGCCACAACCTGATGGAAGCATTGGATATTATTACCCGGGAAGCTACGAGGAGATACTTTCCCAGAGGTTCGTCGAAAAGCAAATACTTTCATGAACCATATAGCATGTGTAACGTCAAGCCTAAATATTATATAGGCTCTCGTCCGGAGACTCCAACACATTCCTCGTCAACACAACAGGCTGGGTCACTCTAGAAGATGTTCTCACTTTCCTCTTCTTATTCGGCTCTTGATCTGACGAAGTCATTTTCCTCCCGAAATAGATATTTCCGGAGTACGTACACTGAGAAGTTAAATCCGAGGCCGTCTTGTGCTGATCTGCTGTTGTAACTTTTCCCAGTAATTTGCATCCGACCGTCTCTGGACACCAAAAGATCGCCGGTCTTTTCGAGACGTGGCTGCAAGAGTTCGGAATCGCACCGGAGAAGGAATGGCAAACCGCCTTGCACTGAGTGAGCAAACTTTTCAGCTGTGTAGTCCGGTGTTTGGAGGGGCCTAGTCGAAGATGTCAGTAGGAAGGACGTTGTTATGACAGATTCGAGGCGTTACTATGGGAGAGAAATTGATCAAAAAGACAGAGGAGATCTTGCTACTTTCTTAGTCGAATAATACAGTTGTACTTCTAGGAGTAATCCAACGTTGTATAGCAAAAGAACTGTGGAATTTCGTGCACCTCTACAAGCCGGTCTACTCTGGATTTTGGACTACTTTTTTTTTCTGCAATATAAAGCTGCTTATATGCGCAACACTGAAGGTAAATAACGTAATACGTCACGTAACTAAAACTGTCGTGTAAAGTTGCCGGTTCCTCGCGGTGATCTGGCGTCTCTCAGACCGTTGCCGTACTCTGTGCAAAGGAGGGCAAGTCCCATTCTACTTATGTCGGCGCACATTTTGGATAACTATTTGGGGAATGTCTGGTTACCGAATCTCTGCTTAGTGCAGCGCCTGCGATCGCCTCTCGTTGGTGGTTTGGCAGCCGCGTCTGTTTATCTCTCCCTTGTCCAGTTTCTCAGATTTCGGCGCGTTCGCAAGCTCGAGCGGAAATACGGAAAAGCCCCGCATATTTTGGAGAAAACCACTGGAAATGTCCGTATAATAATAGGAAGACCCGATGTCAAGTTGACTCCGGAGGAGGCACAGGAGATTATGTTCGTAACGACGAAGTACGATATGCCAGGCCTGATGTCATTTAGCCTGATTTTCGCGCTTTTCAAGACATACTCAATCGTATGGCTCTTATTAACCCTCTTTTATCTATATAGTGAAACTGAGATGTCCTGTGCTTAGCCATCCATTTCGGAGATCTTGTTGAAATCACAGCAACTTTCTGCCCCAGAGAATGTCGCAAGACGATACGTTGACGTGACTGATTTCCTCCTACCGCTTTAAAGAGAGCTGAACTTATGTGATTCGATTAGACGGGAATTCTGATTAGCACTTGGATGAGCTGCCCGTTTATCGATCCCTCCAAGGTGGATATCACAAAGGAAGAGGTGGACCCTCGTGGTGCCATAGCCATAGCTCGTGTTAACTGGCTCCATTCCCGCTGGCCCATGATCGTACGTTTCTCAAGCCCGGGCCTTCTCATCACCAATTAATCTGACTTTTTTTACTTTCGTACAGAAGAAAGATGATTATTTATACACATTGGCTCTCTTCATATTAGAACCTGCGGTGAGTTCTTCGCCTCTAGGATTATCTTGATTTAACTGCAAATTTACGGATTACTCTGCCTGTGAATACAGCGCTGGGCGAAGGCATTTGGATGGAGAGAAATGCTTCCAATTGAGCAGGAGGTGAGCTAAGAGACAAGTATGTGATGAAAATATTAATGCTAAGCTTTTCTTTCAGGCATATTTCGTTTACTGGAAGGAGATTGGAGGACGAATGGACATCAAGGACATCCCGGAAACTTTGGAGGCACTTTGCGAGTGGGCGGAGGTTTGCATTGGCGTTTTTCCGCTAAAAATAAACTGACCTGACGTCGGTGCCGAAAGAGCTACGAAGAATTAAATATGATGCCTGCCGAGAGCAACTATGAAGTCGGTATGCACACACTGAACACTTTGGTTCGGACGATAACCGAGCGGTTTGGACTCCGCGACTTTTTCCGCAATGTTCTCATCAGCCTATTAGATGACAGGGCCCGGGATGCTTTCATGTCAGTCCGGGCATCTTTCACATATTTTGCCGATTCATCTTCGTATAGCTGACAAGTTATTCCTTTCTTTTCCCCTACCCTTTGCTTGTAACAGGCTTTCCAAGCCCTCGGCATTCGTGCGTAGATGTGCGCTATTTCTTGTGTCGTATTTTGCAGTCCGCCATCGCTACTTCAGCCTACCGCGTTTCACACCCGACATGTATACAATGGTTGACGTCCCCGCCAAGGAGCTCAAGGAAGAAATGCCTCGATTACATCCGTCACGGTGAGTCCACTCGGCATAACTACGAGTAAGTTTTTTTTATCAGGATTTTGTCTGACGTCGTGCTCGTCGCAGCTTTGGAAAGGAGCCGTGGTACAAGTCTGAACCGACTGGGCTGAGCTGGTTCATGCAAGTGATTATGGTGAAGATTGGTATTTGTGAAGAGGAATACGTCCCAAGCGTGAAGTACAAGTGTGCCGGATGTCGCTTGGAAGAAATCGTGAGCCGTTTAGTTTGTTTGACATCGAAAGCTCCTCACGTTGATGTCCTCTTCGCTCACACTCATAGGGCCCCATTGCTCTGGAGAATTGTGAGTACCCCCCGTTGCCTGTTGCCTTTATGCAGGAGTGTGTGCCGACGAGCATTCGATGTCGTAGCTGGTCACGCGGAAGTTATGAGTATAGCCGCAAAGATCCAGGGTTGTCCAGTCTCGGGCGTCTGGGCACGCAAGGGTCCGTAAAGTTCTCCACTTTTCCTGCGCCTTCAGTTGGCCTTCGTCAGGTTTTATCGACCAGTAGTTCTCGTGTGCATGACGTACTCTCTAACTACATAATCGCGTGCTCCTGTCTGGCATCGTCTACTTCAAGAAAGTCCTGGAGTAGGGCACAGGTAACTGACGGTTTACCCCGATCGGGGCTAGTCGGATCCGGATGCCTTCGCTCGAGCCCTATAAGCTATGCTTGTGTTCATGACCTTCTGGTTCCTGGTCAACCTTCTCTGTAGATGAGGCTTGACAGTGGTTTCGAGGCCTGCGCAGCACCTTACTCAAGGTCGACTTCCGAGTTTCCTTCGGCTAAATCTGTGTGGCCTCTCTATGCGCTGGCAGGAACATGATCTCGCTGGGGCTTCTGTTACCGTACCATTGGTCGCCGACGATTATAGTTCTTGCAACGGTCATCCCTTAGAGCAACCAACTGTCTTCACACCATAATGTGGGAGACTGGAAGGGGATGCTGAGGAGCCGGTTGCCACGACCGGGCCCCATCCTCCCGTCAGGGGCTAAACTTGCAAGCGTTATGTGTTGACTGGGTCATGATGCGGCGGGAGAAACTGGGAGTCTTCTGGCTTCTGGCTCCTCGGCATTATCCCTTCCGACACACCTTCCCAAGTAGCGTGTGTATTTTTGATTGCTATATTGCCCATTTCCAAATGTCCCCTTCGGCTACCCAGGGCTACTGGGTGCCGGCGGTAATAAGCTGAAATACGCTTATGTGGAATACCGAGTAGCCTGTGGAGTCTCCAGATTTTTAGCTGTGCGGTACATATGTCATCACATCTATACATCAATTGGTTGGAGTAATATCGAAGCTGATTCTAAAGAAATTGCGAGAGGTGACTTGCCCCTAAGTCGGAAAACAGGCCTACAGACGCGTGTGACCAATCACGTCGCTAGAATAATGCCCAAAGAAGGCATGGAAAGCGCATGTTCAACAGCTTGAACGCTCCCCTAACTGCAATCAACTTGTGTTTCCATTCAAGAATGAGAAGTACCGCGTACGGCCTCAAAGGATCCGCTCTATGCTCTTTTCGTCTCCCGGTAATGTGAGGATGTTTTCCAGTCCGCTTCCGGGTCTTTGCAAATTGGCTCTGAATTACTCGCTGTTATCTGCGATGTAACTTCCGGAACGTCAAGTCTGTCGTATACGGGGACGGCATAATATTTAAAAAAGTCTGACCCGCCCAGAGGTCGACTGCTTTGTCTCTGTCTGCTCGGATTCGGACTTCGCACATTGTGACCGGGCGAAACCAAAACCCTCCTGGGCTGACTCCTATCCGACTTTCAAGTGCCACATAGTAGCATGTGCTAGTTCAAATTCTCGACGTCGCTTTGTTCTAGACCACAGTCTCTGTAGTCTTTCGTTGGGAAATCTTGGCTTTCTGGACTGTAATATTGCTCGTCACCTGGACAATAGACGGTTGGTACGTGATCCGTTTCCATATAGCACCGTCTGAAAGCCATGGTGCCACCCCTGTCGGTGACAACGTTCCGTTCAATGGAATACCCCATCTATTTCCCTCAGGCCGTGGAGCGCCACCTGGCTGCATGTGCGGTGTTGCGCAATGTTTTTCCCTTCTGACATAAAATGGCACAGGTGGACGCTTGTCTTCCTCGCTCGAAGTCCACTCTCTCCAGACAAAGACGCCGCTTCTAGTCGCCATTCGCCATGCGCCCCGAATTAATCTTGCTGCTCTTAGGCAGCATCCACGTCGCCATTTCTCAGCAGATCTATGATATCGTATGTCGTCTTCCCAACATGTCTGCTTTTCCAATCTCCGTTTCTACGGACTAATCGACCGCTTATGTGCAGTGGACCACAACATGGGACAGAAGCAGTCTTTTTACATACACAAATCTCTCGCCGAATCCTATCAATTTTGTATCTCCGGGTGCTATCGGAAGCGCAGACATTGTCGTCGACGATAGTCAGACATATCAGTCAGTCTGGGGTTTTGGAGCCTCGCTCAGTAAGTACTATCCAAACTCACGCTAACGCTGACTTCCGAACTAATTCATCGTACAGCGGACTCTTCTGCACAGCTACTCAGTAATTTGAAGGTAATGACTTTCGTTGAGTGCTTATTTTAAGTACTCAACATCTTGACCTAGACGCAAAATGCTGCCAACTACTGGAGTCTCCTTGGTTACACCTTTTCGCGTGAGCCATACGTCGCAATCTTTTGTGATGACGTCCTGTGCTTATTTTCGGCTTATAGCTACCGATGGAGCAGACGCTGCTGGGCTATCCTATCTTCGGGTTCCGCTTGGGGCGAGTGATTTTTCCGCCAAAAGTGGGTGGCAAAAATTCTTTCGCTGACTGAATGTTCATGAATCGTCACCGTAGTATACAGCTATGACGATACTAGTGGGGATACGTCGTTCAACAACTTCAATATCAACGCGGCTCCATCCTATGTGTTTGAAGTCATCAATGACATCCAGTCTATCAATAGTCTTCTCAAAGTCCATATTGTGCCTTGGTCTCCGGTACGTATATTTATTTATAACCTGATTGTATTCAGCTTGATTTGGCCTGAATAGCCGGGATGGATGAAAACAACCGGAACCATGGACGGAGGATCTTTCCTATCTCAGTACATAAGTATATGTGGGTATTTTCCCCAATGCCGCGTGTCTCGTTTCTCAACTTTGCTCCTCAGACGCCACCTATTTGCTCAAGTGTGTCCAGGGATTTAATAGTCACGGCATATACCCCTACGCTATCTCCATTCAGGTGATTTTCCACCCCTTGTATCGCGTACCTGTTCATTAACAGATAGTCAAATGTAGAACGAGCCGGAGAATAGCAATCCGAGCTACCCCACCGCCCTTCTTCCCGTTGCAAGTGAAGCACAGATTGGTACTGCGCTCCGCACCTTGCTCAACAACAACGGTTTCTCGGGTGTAAGAATCATAGGATTCGAACACAACTGGGATGATGCATCTGCGTACCCTGTGCAGCTTGTAAGTCACTCCACCCATCGATGCT
Source organism: Coniferiporia weirii (assembly GCA_024195185.1). Classification (NCBI taxonomy): domain Eukaryota; kingdom Fungi; phylum Basidiomycota; class Agaricomycetes; order Hymenochaetales; family Hymenochaetaceae; genus Coniferiporia; species Coniferiporia weirii. Next base: position 97,959 of record JAKOPK010000066.1, read on the forward strand.
TCCATAGCGTCGACAGTGCATTCATGCTGAGTGCTCCTGGTTATAGATGCAACAAGCTGGTGACGCTTTCGCAGGAGTTGCCTTCCACTGCTATTCCGGCTCCGTAAGCGAACAGAATGACTTCCACACTCAGTATCCACAGAAAGAAATATACTTCACCGAATGCTCGGGAGTGATAGGGTCGGACTGGTGGAGTGATATTAAGGTAGGCCACTTTGACTTGCTGGCAAGTAGATATTGAAATTTTCCTTCATTTCAGTGGTATATGGACAATCTGTACGTTGGCCAATATGAAAATACGCATACAGCCATTGTTCCTAAACTGAATATGTCTTTCAAGGTTCATCGGTGCGATAACATATAATGCTCACTCAGCTTTAATGTGGAATCTCGCTCTTGACGGGAGCGGCCATCCGATTCTCCCCACCACTACGAGTTGTGGAGGTGGTTGCCGTGGAGTTGTTCAGATCAATAGCGACGGCTCTTGGAGCGTCAACCAAGAATGTGAGCGGAAACAATCTTCGGTCAATCTAAATTCACCCTAAATCCCTGACTTCGCGACTTCGCGTCTTCTAAGGGTACTCGATGGCTCAAGCGTCTAAGGGTATCCTTCCGCGAGACGTCGGAGGTCCGTGGGGAAAGCGGGTTGGCGTTTCGGTCGGAGGCTCGATGGACTGGGCGCTGATCGTCGGCGCATATGTAACTGGGCGCGTGAGCTCAACGGACTGGGACAGATACTCCCTCGTTGTGCTAAACTGGTGCGCACTTTCGATACCTTGAAAAGTTATAGACTCCACTACTCACGACTTTTTTTTTTGGTTTCCTTCGTCTATTGCATAATATACAGGGCCGACAATACAGATGGTACATGGAACCCGCAGCCCGTGAAGACGACGATCGAGTTCCGTGGCATGCAGGCGACATACACTTTCCCCGTCGGCGTGACCACGCTCTGGTGGTACGCACCCGTGACGTCCGTCCACGCACAGAATTCTACTGCCGACTACGAGGACTTCGGCGACGACCAGTTTGTCGCTGAGGCTTATCGTCAGACGAATGGCGGGCCGACGGAGCAGGCAGGATACCTGAATTTCCAGAATGATCGTGCCTAAAGTCGCAAGGGCGAGCTACTTTTGCTGGCTATATGCGTGCATGTCTGCTATTTCTTCACGTTTACGTTATGTATCAAACCATATACCCAGACTTGGTCCACGACACTTACGAGGGAAAGCGAATGAATTGTATTTCCACTTCTGCCGTACTACAGTTTCATGAATGCGCTAAATGTGGGAAAATAAATGGTTTGAACCTCTGATCATACAAGAAATTGCGCCCCTTGAGTCCCTTCGCGTCGTTGCTGTGCCTACATGTAGCGATGGTCATGAATGAGCGGAAAAGGTAGCCTGACAAGACAACAACGGTTGACCTATGCCGTTTGCAGACAATTTCAAGCCGGTCTGACTTCCACTACTCGAAATACTGCCTGGGGTGGTTGCCCAACATTCCATTCAGAGATCCAACGACCCTACGACAATTAGACATTACGCAAGTCAACGACCAAAGACACCGCTTACTTCGAATCCGCATTTATTGACGATGATTCGTCGAAGACCCGTGCTACCCTCCTGTAGCAGGCCACGGTCTGGAACCGCAACGACTTTCGTGTTGACGACGGATAGACGGACGGAGGATAGATTTTGTGCGGATGCTAGTAGGCTACCCAGCAAGTTCTATTGTTGATCGCACAGTTAGAAATTCCAAATCGCAAATACTATGTAGAATGATCGGGACTCACGAAACAATTTAATCCCACGCACAGCTCCAGCTCTTCAAGTTTCGTACACCGCTGCACTAACCTCTTAACCATCCGCGTCCCCGCGTACAGATCTTCCACTTTCAAACAGCGCAGAGTCCCCGCATGGCAGCAGATCAAGTGCTCGAGCAGGCCCTCATAGCCGATGTACGGACTGCCGGAGTAGTCTGCGGGGTCGTCGCACCCGATTTCCAGGCTTTCTAATGGTGAGGAGCGCACGAGCCGCCGCATCCAAACGCACATGTTGGTGACGTCCCTGCGGGAAGCGGTGTTGTCGTGCACAATTTTCAATGTACGGAGCATACGGAGGGACGGAGATATCGATGTGTCTCGTAGTTGCTATGCGTATTGGAGTTAGGAACCCATACCCTGGGCTGGGGGAAGGTATACACGCACAGAGTAGTGGAAGAGTTCGAGGTGACGCAAATGCACAAGCTCTTCTAGGAATGGGAACAGGTCGTCGTACTTCACTGAGAATGCAACTCCAAGCGCAAAGCTTCGGAGTGCTCGAACCGCAGGAAGTAGTGATGTTAGGATTCCAGGGGTGACCGAGCCGCAGTCTTCCTGTATAAAGCAAGCAGTAGGAAGAAGTCCGAGGCGTCATTGAGCAAACACCCATCCATAGATATGCGGAGGCAGGTGGCACACCTCAAAATAAAGGGAGGCAAGTGGTTTATTCAAAGACATCAGAATATTAGGCAAGGCGACAAGAACCTCCGGAGTCGGACTTGCTAGCTTCAGATGTTGTAGGTGTCTTAACTCTAGAGGGGGGATTATACACAGAGGTTGCTCCTCCGTAGTCGTTACACCGGAAGCTAATTCCGAATCCTAGGACGGATCAGCACCAATGACGGCTTCCCAGTACAGCCGTGTCACAAACATTTAGAGGAGTATAAGGTGGCATCTCCTGCAAAATCGTTTGCAGATCTTTGTCAGACTCACCGTCCCCATTCCTCTTCCCTTCTTCATCTTCATATTCCTCCGATATAATATTCAGACCTTCCGTTTTGAACTCCGCGCCCAGTGACACGGGAGGCGGAAGCGGGGGGAATACAAAAGGCACCTTTATTGAAAGACATTGCAAGTGTGGCGACAGCTGCGGAAGGAGTTGTGCGACTGCTAGCAATAGGTCGGGGTCGCAAAAACTCGGCCGCCAGATGAAGGACAACAGGTTCGTATACACGGCGAACGCATACTTCAGGGCGGAGGATATGGGAGTGAGACCGGACCATGACGTGGCGTAAAGTGGGGCTACTTTCTATCAGCAATCTGCACGAGCGATGGGGGAATAGGCTTGAAAAATGGGCTCACCTTCCATCTCGAACTCTCGTACATATAGAGCATAGCGAGGAAGGAGGGAACAAGCGAATGCACTGGCTCGGACAATTTTCTTGGGAGCGGCGACGACAGATGGTCAGGATAACTAGAGTGGTTTTACTTCAGAATTCCGCCCACTTCATCACCATGACTGTCATTAGTTTCCTGGCTCAGATCAGTCTGGTTTCCCCGGCCTGATCGTAAAATATCCAGCGTAGACGAAATGGAAATCTTCGCATACAGGGCTTGCGACGCCAGGCTATTGAGCGACTTCTTGGAGAGGCAAAGGGCATAAAGAGTTTTTCTGTCATCAAAAAGGAACGAGATTATTCTCCGGAGTAAAGTAGCTTCAAATTCCTTCAATTCGGAGGATGAAGACATGATGAAAGGGCGCCTGTGGCCCAGGGGAAGGAGGTGATCGGCTTGACATGCTAGGTCTACTGTTCAATCCCAGTGTGAAAACATTTGGATTTTGAACTAGGGTGGTGTGACTTGTAT